>VSDK01001182.1:337098-369836 GCA_009767595.1 Symbiodinium kawagutii
CTCTGCATGCACGACTGAACATATCAAATCTCCCACCCCCTCTGGCCTCTGCGCGCACGACTGAACATATCATATCTCCCACCCTCTCTGGTCTCTGCATGCACGACTGAACATATCAAATCTCCCACCCCCTCTTGCACGACTGAACATATCAAATCTCCACTCAGCATATGTCCTATTTTCACTTCGTAGACAGAAGCTTTGATAACATGATGATGTGTGTAGTGATGGAAGACCTGGAAACCTCCAACACTGTAAAGAACACAACATGTGCACCACAGTCTTGGACGTGCACAGGCGACCCCTTGGACAGATTTTGCGACACGTTGCGCATTTTACCCTTCACAACACTCTCTCACGTGCACAGGCGACCCCGAAGTCACGTGCACAAGCGGCCCAGAAGTCACGTGCACACGCGACCCGGCTCCCCATAATTACTCAGTCAACAACAGCGGCTCTATTTTCCCGCAGTTTGTCCAAGGTTTTATGCCACGTGCATATGTTTTTCCAAAGAGGATCGTCCCAGCCATTCTCGCATACACCCACCTGGTGTTTTCTTCATCTTATAGTTAGACAGCCACAAGGTGACTAAGGAATCGCCAGCGGGTAAGGGTTCCTTATCCACGGCGGAGAAAAACAGCCTGAGAAAG
Organism: Symbiodinium kawagutii; assembly: GCA_009767595.1. Classification (NCBI taxonomy): domain Eukaryota; class Dinophyceae; order Suessiales; family Symbiodiniaceae; genus Symbiodinium; species Symbiodinium kawagutii. Next base: position 337,749 of record VSDK01001182.1, read on the forward strand.
GGGGTACGGCAGGGTGGGAAACAAAAAGCCACCAGGCTAAGAATTTCTCTCTGGGTTCAGCAGGTTTCTTCCAGGGCTTCACTCTGATACCTAGTAGAAATTTTGGCAAATCCTTGACCCACAATGCTACACGCAAAGTGAATGTTTGAAGCGCTGGACATGAGCAGGATGAATGTCACACACCAAGCCTGCCCAAAGCACTATGTGACCATGAGCTTTCCTTCGAAGGCTTCTGAAACATCTGCTGTGGAGAGCCCACAACAAAACGAAAACGAGAAGCATTTCAAAACTTCTCACAGGATGGAACACAAAGCCTTCACTCAGGGCCGGTTTTTCTTTCACTTCGGTCTGTCAAACCCGCCCAGCCCACGCCATCTAGAACTGCAAGCCGCAAAAGATTAGGCCGACAAATCACGGAACCAAATCTCCCAATAACAATTTGACGCAGGCCCTAATCTGCATGTTTGATACCCAATTCGCAGATTCACAATTGGGTCTACACATCACAGAAACACCTGACAACAATTTCGGAAAAGCATGCTTTTCTCCAAGAGACAATGGCGGGCCATTGTCCAGCTCTGCCAGACACTCCCACAAAGCACTGGCTGTGCGAATTCGGAGGACCAGGCCAGAGATGTGATGAGACTGACGGTGGAGGCCCATGCCCCAATAGGCCGTCACCACCGTGTCGTCGCCATGGACGAGCCGAACTTCCGTTCGGAAGGATCGACAAGTCTGGCTGAGGAACACCGTGGTGCCGAGCACCACTTCCTCGGCCTTGTGGCGCGCCACATGGAGGGTGTATCCCGGGCGCCTCAGCTGAACAGCCAGGCAGAAGGCCTCGGGCAGGTCGGGCCACTGCTCCTGCCCTTCAGGCCGGTTTGCATAGGGCACACCAACGGTAAAAGCAACGTTGCTGTGACAAACAATTGTCGTTGCCCGAACCAGAAAGCGTCTCCACTCTGCGAGCAGGGAGACTGGCGGCTGTCCTGAGCAGGAAACATCATTTCATCATTGGAACGGGTGGGCATGTAAAGGCAAGCATGGCCTGGAAACAGTTTCGAAACTACCAAACCAAAGAAACGAATTCCTTCCATGTTTCAAAACAAAATTCAGCTAATGATATGTCTAAACTCTTTCTCTGGCTCGGACAGGAAACGCAACGTGAACAAGAAAATGATCAATGAATCAATGGGCGAGGGACTCAGCTCCAAAGGCGGCGCTTGTCGTCTTCGAGTCTGCCTGGCCTGGGACAAGTCTTCTTGCAACAGTTGCTCCCAAAAATGCCGGTGAGAAAGGACCGACGCAGCTTCAGCTTCACTGTCCTCACCCGCATCCACAGCTGACAAGTTCGCTGCAAACTCAAAGAATTTGCGCTTGTAAGTCTCAACCTCCGGACCTTGCAGCGTCTCAACTCCCACGCCGCGCCACGGGCAGTTTCTGATGTGCTGGAAAGGAGACGTCTGTGCCACAGGTGTGTCCAGAAGTAGCACGAGCCTTTGCGAAGCCCTCGACAAGACCACGGCCTGTCTCCCCGGGTCCTTGAGGACTCCGTTGGCCTCCTCTTCGCCAGCATGGCGTCGCCAGGCCAATGCCACGACATGCTGCGCTTGGCTGCCCTTCGCTTGTTTGGCTGTAACAACCTTGACTGGCAAACCCACAGCTGCGAGGAAGGCCTGCAGCAAATCCCTCAGCGAAGCGTAGTAGGTCACTACTAAAGTGGTGTCCAGGTGGTCCTTGAAGTCAGTGAGCACCAAGGCCAGGAGGCTGAAGCTTGTTGGCGACAGAACAGCCCCTGCAACCGTCATGTGTCCAGAAAGCAATTTTGAAATTTCAACACCAGCATGTCAATGTCCGATGTGTGCAGGTATGACTTGTTTAGATAGAAGATATAGAGCTTCCCGAAACATGCGCTACCCAATGATGGCAGAAATCTGGAAACAAAAATGATATCAAACAAACCGAGCCATGTTTTCAAAGTCGGAGGCCCCCTGGGCGCTCCATTGTCTGGGGTGTCCTATGTTTTTGGTGAGCCTCCCTGTGAGCGACCGGTTCAGGCACACATGAGTAGATATCAAATGAAGAGGATGACAAAAGCGCATGCCATATTCAAATTGTGGCCAGGCTTGTAACCTTTGTGGGAGCAACGTGTTTTCACTGAAGCAGCATGTCCTACATCCAACTCGTCCTGGCCTGCTCGTTGGCTTGCGTCCCGCCAATCGTTTGCTTTGATGTACCAGCAAAACACCGACGTCAGTGGCGCATCTTGGGCCGCTCGCAGCGCACCGTAGTGCTGAGGGAGGCACTGCGCCAATTGTTGCACGACTGCATGTCCGAACCGCCTGGTTTCGTGGAGCTGCAGTTCAGGCCCATTGAAGAATATCCCTGGCTCCGGCTCGGTGTCTGCTTCAAGCCTCCACTTGTTTTCTCGGTTTGCTTCCGGCCACATTTTTTGGCCAGGATCAAACGCAAAAACCACCTCCTCACAGTTCCACGTTCCGCACATGAGGGTGCCCAGCGAATTCATATCGGCCTCGTCGAGGTAAGCCACCGACATGCGCTTCCCTGCCAGAATGGAGTTGTTGGTCGCTTCACGAGCCTGATGTTTGCACCAATACGAGAAGGTGGCCACGCAGACCTTTGCGCCCCCGAAGAGGTTTGCCGGCCCCTGGTGGTAGAGACGGAAGATCAACGTGTGATGCTCCGCCAGGTTGCGGTGCCACGTTTCACTTCCTTTGTCCTGCTCTAGGAGCTGCTCCAGGGTTTGAATCCTGTGTAGGATGTCGGGCGAGGCAGCTTCCAGGAGCGTCACGCCATGTTGCCACAGCAGATCTGAGGCATCGTCTGCGGAACCCAGGGGCAATATTTCTTCCAGAGAGCAGACCTGCCGAAGCCTTGCGATCATTTCGTCGCGCAGCTTCCTGGTAGGCGCTAGCAAGACTTGCACGCCACTCTCGGGGAGAGACATCCTAAGGGCAAATGTCATGTCCAACAACAAGATCTCAAATGTATTGAAAATGAACACACGCAGGGCATCTGTATTTGCTACTGACTTTCTTCCCAAAAGAAAATGCATCTAGCCTGATGGATCTTTGCTGCTGGAAACTCAAGGGGGTTTGCTCAAAACTCACAGAAGAGGGGAATCATTTGCAGGCAAGGAACACGGCCCGGACCAATCTCAAAATGAGATGCGTCTTTCCGCAGCCTGGGGGAGCGTGCAGCTGCCATGCCGCTCTGCCTGCGTTTGCTTGCATGAGGCGCAACAGCCGGAGGTCGTCAGGGGCGTCAGTGAGTGCCTTTGTTGCGCCTTGAAGGAGCAAACTGTTCGCCACGGGTTCTGTCTGTGGGTAGAACATGCTACGCCACACTTGGGCGGAGGCGCCCTCTGTGACAGCCCGCAAAGCTCTAAGATGCACCATTCGTACCTTAGGAATCTGTTCTTGCTTGTTCTGGTGTGGCTTGTTTTGTTTCATTGGTTCAAAAAGATATCTTGAAGCAGTGGCCCGAATGGATATGTTGATCCGATAATCACCGGGAAAAAATCGAATCCTTGTTTCCCGAGGCTCCTCTACCAGCTCTACCAGGTGAAAACATCACCAATGGAAGGCTAAAGCTAAGAGATCTGGCCCGTTATGACTTGAAGGTGTTTGCAAAACACACGCAGCAAAAAGCCTTGTGACCTGACTCAGCAACTCTGTCTCTTTGACCCGTTTACAAATGCAGTGTGACCTCACTCAGCAACTCTGTCTCTTTGACCCGTTTACAAATGCAGCGTGACCTGACTCAGCAACTCTGTCTCTTTGACCCGTTTACAAATGCAGCGTGACCTGACTCAGCAACTCTGTCTCTTTGACCCGTTTACAAATGCAGTGTGACCTGACTCAGCAACTCTGCCTCTTTGACCTTCTTACAAATGCAGTGTGACCTGACTCAGCAACTCTGCCTCTTTGACCTTCTTACAAATGCAGTGTGACCTGACTCAGCAACTCTGCCTCTTTGACCTTCTTACAAATGCAGTGTGACCTGACTCAGCAAGTCTGTTGCGTTGATCTGTGCGCAAAGGCATTGGGACCTGACCCAGCAAGCCTGTCTGGTTGAACGGTTGGCTAAAGTTGGTATGGGTAGCCTGGGTAGCATATGACATACATATTAACCGTAAGCAAAAAAATCAATTTGAAACAAACATTGACAATGGGATTGTTGAAGAGCTGGTTTATTATATACCCCTGCAAAATGAGAGCCGTAAGAAAGGAACTGTTTCATAATTTACATCCTGCCATTCCGAACCCTCCGTTGCCGAACTGCACCGCCGTATGGAATCATGGCTTCCATTCAAATATCAGTAATTAGCGGACTTAATTAATTGGTTCACAGAGCCAAGAATCTGAAACTACAACGCGGTCAAGTGTCCAAAAAATCGGACCTTTCACAAAAAAATGTATATAGATATAGTTAATATTGAATTGCAGACTGAATGAAATGCATTTTGGTGGAATTACAAATGCAAATTACCTAGTTTAAAATATAAGCATAACTCCGCTGAGGCGCCCAGACCTCATCGCGGACGTTTGGAAGGATCACCAAGCAGCATTCCGTTTCATCGGGCACATCTAGGCGTGGCGCCACACGGAACTTAGAGTTGTCCACCGAGGAACTCTCTATCACACACAAGTGGCCAGCCTGCCAGATCATAGTCAGCATGTCGGAAGAATCTCCTGGACAGAGTTGTAAAAAATGACAGTTTCTGTTGGCGGCGTTGTGAGTCGAAAACAGTCAACCTTGATTTGCTGCATTCCCAATGCGTTCGATTAGGATCTGCCCAGCTGACGATACATTGTAGGCGGTCTACGCGCCATGCTATCCCTGCCCTCCGCCTGGATACCCATGAACGACAGCATATTATTTCTCTATGATCCTCTATGTATGCTTGGACCACCCCAGGCTGCAAATGACCCAATATGGTGTTCCCAATACCACATGTCAATGTTGGTGGACTGTGAACACGTGGTTTGTTGTGAAATAATTCGGCCTTGGGAATTCTCCAGCAGCTCGGACAATCTCGCAGATTCAATCAGGAATGCTATGTTGCGTTTCCAGCTGGAAGCGGCAAGGTGGTCATGCGCAGTGTAACTTCGTAGAGTGTTCGAGTTCTGAATTGCCACCTTCATGGTCGCTGCGACACTACCTGCTCGCACAAATGTTCGAGCTTGGTCTCGCAGGACTCTCCCAATTGCACAAATCAGGAATGGTAGCGGTAGCAGTGCCAAGTCAGCAACGTGCAATTGCACTGGGGGTACTTGACACTGATTGCCGAGCCATGCGGCTGCGGTGTCTTCAAAGACCTGGCTGGCAAGAGCGCCAAACTCATACCGGCTTTCAAAGTCCACAACAGGAATGAAATCTAGACGTTTGCGTAGAAGGCCGGCCCTGGTTCTGGCAGCGAGCAAAGTGTCCACTTGGACATATGCAATGTCCAATTTCCCTCGCAAATGGCCCTTGCGCAAGCGTTGCTGCCTCAAGCGGCCCAACAGATCTTTCATGGTGACCAATGCTTCGCATGGCAGGTCATGGAGCCTCACTTGTTGGTTGCCAGCATGTGCACGTATCCAATCCACTATCGCAGGACACTTTCCGATGATGGCTGGATAGGGCGGGCCACTGCCTAAGGGCAACGGCTCTTCAGGGGCACTGTTGCCAATCAAGAATGGCAGCGCCTCAGAACCTTCAGCCCTCGCAGTTGCCTTTTTGAAGATCTTCCCCACCGCCACAGCAGCGTATACTGGCCACCCTGGCGGCCAATTGAAATCAAAGGTCGCGTTAATAGCGACCGCCATTGCCAATGTAGCTGATTGAAAAGCACGGGTGAATTGCGCTGAAAGTGTGTTGTGTGTGTGTGAGAATTGTTGCTGACTGTCTTTGTCGGAGGCCCCCTGGGCGCTCCAATTTAGTGATGTGTGTGTGTGTGTGAGAGGTGTTGATGACTGTCTCTGTCGGAGGCCCCCTGGGCGCTCCAATGTGGTGAAACGGCATTCCGCTCAAGAGCCAATTAACCGAGGCACAAATGAGCAGATTCAAACATTGACGAGAAAATCCATTGGTGAAGATACGAACACCTTGCCAAACGTTTTAGATTTTCATCACATGGCTTCGGGCCATTTTCAACATGTCAAACGGCGCGTGTAGTCATACAGCATGAATCAGAATTGGGCCTTATGATACCACACTATTGCATTCAGTGCTTGTCACCTGGAACAACTAACATGACCATGCGTCATCACAAAAAAAGTAAACCCTGAAGTAGGACGGCGAGTGTTGGCTCTTACAAAATTGCTGATCCCATTGGCTCATGTCCCTGTCAGTCCATGGGAATACCACAGAAGATCCCACTTTTGAAAGGTTTCAAATTCTCTGTTTCCTTTTGCATGACGTGCGTACCAATGTAGGAAAAACCAAATGGGTGTTTCTCAAAATAGGGGACCCCCGGAATCATCGTTCATATGGACCATTCAAAGCAATAAACTAACCAGTTTTAGGGGCTCCTTATTTTGAGAAACACCCGCATCCCAATCTGACACTCGCAAATGTTCATTTCAATTTCGTGATTTGCGTGTCCAATCCATGCGGCTCATACCAGAAAATGTGCAGCAAAGTCTTTCACACCAGAAACAAGTCTGAACATGTTTCGACCACAAATCTTAGCTATCTTTTATTAGCTATCACTAATGGCAATCATTGACTACAGTTCCAGTGCATAGGGTTCATGGCCGTTCATGGTCAATTTCTTATTTCCGAATGATTGAGCTGTGTGTTATAATCTGTCTGTAACCATTGTATGCCTTGGGATTTCCCTCTCAATGCCTATCATTCCTCCCGCATCGGTGACCCTTTGTGAACAGAATGATAGTTGGCGCTGGAAATATCTGTGTGCAAAATATGCATGTATGTGCAGATATATATATATATATATATATGTACGTATGTATATGACGTATGCACATGTATAGCTCATGTCAATGCTTATGAGCGGCTGCTCACTCCCCATCATTCATGATTGAATGAATGGTTTTGCCTCAGGTGTTTCACATGGCTACGACGCCTTTGGCTCAATGGGTACACCTGGTTGTTGACCATTTAACCCTTTTTGCTTCGACATGATTTGATGGCTCAATGCCTGACAACCTTCGATGCTGGCGGCTCGCACCCGAACAGCCCTGGGTGTCCCACGCTAGAAAGCGTTCGCGGTGGCATGGCGCAATGGTGGGGCCGCTGCCGCTGCCTGCGCAACAATGTATTGCTAGGGGTGGGATAGGCTGGGTTCAAAGTATGCGTTGGGTCGAGTGTCAAATAAAATGCCAAAGGATGATATAAAAAATCTAGCTGGAAGGCCAATTATCGCGGTTTCGAAGACAAAATGATTTGATTGAAGAAACGTTCGAAGAATGAGTAATGTAGCCACAACAGTAATGAAGCCAAGCCATTTGCTACCGACCGACCACCGCAGCCACGATTACTTCAACGGCACAATGCAAATCATCTTGCGCACCTTCCCGGTAGGCGGTCAAGAACTGAGCCCTTGTAACTGGAGATCTCAACCATCCCCAGCACATCTCGCTTGGACCAGCGGACATTTAAAGAAAAGACTGCAAATCGCCGGCTGTGATGAAAGTGGAGCTGATTTCATTATGGATCTAGTTTCAAATCCAGGGTGCGTAGGAATGGCAAACTGCCTTCGATAGCTAGTAGCTATGACTATGACTACAAATTATCCAAATCATTGTAAGCTAATAGCCTCAGCAAACCAGCTGGCTAGTCTCTAATCAGATAAATGTCAGCACCGGCTCACTGGTGGTCAAGGCCTATCATACTTTATCTAAAAATCGTTGTTCATTACAAGATGCGATCTACTCGACAAGAATCCGCATGATTCACCATCATCAATCATAGTACATGATCAGACCTACCGAGCGTTTCATGTCAAAACATGGTGGCCTATGGTGAGCAACCCTGGTGAAGGGAACGCATTGAATGACCCTGGTGTCAAATGGCCCCTTAGGCTAAGGGTCCGTTTGCCGCACCCTACTTGCTGTACAAAAACATCAAACACACATTACAAACGGACCTCAATAACCACAAATTTCACCCACAAACGCCAAGAAAAAACACAAACAAATCATGAACGAGATTGCCGGCGACTCATGATTTATTAGCAGCGTCCAAATCACTATCGGTCATCACCATCATCGGTGACTATCTGTCATTATCTATCGTTATCAGTCATGATCGGTCATCGCCATCATCAATAACCATAAAATATTTTCTGTGGCAATTAAAAACCATTGATTTTGGTTGGCTTACTCACAGTCATCGTTTGGTTTGCTTACAAGTTTCGCTTACTCTTCTCATCTCTGTACTCAAAGCCTTTAATTCACTACTCCAACCATTGTGAACCGCTTAGTCTTGGTTATGATTCCCTATTCAAAAGCCAATAAGTAACCACTATGACAAGTTCAATCAGCCTTTAGTGTTGGTTACCATTCCCTACTGTCAACCATTAAAAGCCACGATCAACCATCAAAACATGTCACTCAAACAACCGCCTTTCCAACCAACCAACCAACGACGCACCAACCAACCAACCAACCAACCAACCAACCAACCAACCAACCAACCAACCAACCAACCAACCAACCAACCAACCAACCAAAGCAAAGCAAAGCAAAGCAAAGCAAAGCAAAGCAAAGCAAAGCAAAGCAAAGCAAAGCAAAGCAAAGCAAAGCAAAGCAAAGCAAAGCAAAGCAAAGCAAAGCAAAGCAAAGCAAAGCAAAGCAAAGCAAAGCAAAGCAAAGCAAAGCAAAGCAAAGCAAAGCAAAGCAAAGCAAAGCAAAGCAAAGCAAAGCAAAGCAAAGCAAAGCAAAGCAAAGCAAAGCAAGCAAGCAAGCGATCAACAACCAACCGTTCCTCCACCACTTCGATAATAAAACCAAGCGCCATCCCACGGCATCGTTAACCGCGCCTGCTGTGGCGTTTCAGATTCGGTTGCCCTGAGGCGTTGCAGTTCGAAGGCTTCGACGTCCGGCCTTGCGTTCCAACGCCGACGAGGCTTCCGTGACGGGCTGACGTCCAGGGTGGGTCAGTCGTGGGGATCAGCGTGGTCAAGTGCTTGAGTTTCATGCTTGAAGTTGTTGCTTTTGATGGCCGTTGGTGGTTTCATTTGTGTTGAAGGGGCAATTGTAAATGATCGTTGGATGGTGAATTCGTATCGCATGGTTCATGGCTTCGTGCTCTTGGCGGTGCCTTCTGGAGATAGCTACCTTTGATTACAACTAGGTCAAATGCCAGTTAAACGGTAGACATGGTTGTTCCATGTTACCTCATATTATTTCATGTGATCTCATGTTATTTCATGTTATTTCTGTTACAGTCCTTTTTTGCTACCGTATCCGATGCCCCCATAAGATCCAGCATGTGATGAGATGACATGGAACTCATGAGTTGATGCTACCGCAACCAACTGCTTCAACCGCAGCCACCGGGGTGGCAGCGGTGGCCCAGTGCGACCAATCAAGTATCCTCAGATTCAGAATTAACATCTTGGAAAACCACTGTCATTAAACAAAAAACACATTACACTAAACCGGTGAGCAACCACCGTAACCGATGGACGAACGAATTGCTCAGCTCAATGAACCATCCAGTGACAATCAACCAGCAATTCGACCAGCAATACCAGCAATCAACTTCCAATTAACCCTTGAGCAACACTTCATTAGCGCCCGGGCCAGTTCGCTCGCCTCTAGATCCCCAGACAGCTTCAGCCAAAGGCAGGAAAATCAACCCCGCCATCAAACAAGCGTGGGTTGAGTAGCCTGAAGCGGCGCTGTCAAGCGCAGCACAGCCAGCGCATGCAACCGACACATGCAACCGGCACATATCACATGATCATGCCTGTTATTTGCCATTGTTTGTGATTCTGAACGATGTTTGATGTTGTTTTTAGGTGGTCGATGATTTCAACCACACCCACGACGGATTCATGAGCAATATTCGCGATCAACAGCTGCTGGTTCATCGACGAAGGGTGGGGCGTTTCCGCTGGATAGAGGGCGAACATCAAAGAACCACCAGTTGAATGAAGCGATGAACAAACCATCAATCCACCATGGATCAACCACTATAGTCATATGCATTCGTCAACAGGTTGACTAATAACCATTCTAAAACATTCATCCACCGTTGACCATCGCCAGCGTTGCTATCATCCCATTTCGCTGGAAAATCGCAGCCCGCACAAATGATGAACCACACTTCCGGGCTGCCATGAGAAACTTCTTGGGTTCAACCCCCACGGACTGTGGGTCAGGGCAACTGCTGACATCCTTGATTAAGCAATTGTGCACCATTGATTGACCATGGCAACATAATCATTCCAGACACATGTTTCATTGACAAAAATATACATGATGGGACCCAGAATCTTTAGCAAACTGGTTGGTCATCGTTGGGTCATGCTCTGAATTCCTGCGTCATGACTCTCTGACGTGAACATAACCAGTCAGTTCGTTTTCAATGCGTTGCCCAACCACTCACCGTCACTCACCCACTGAAACAAACTTGTCAGTCGTCTTTCTTCCCCTGCTGCGACCGGAGTTCAAGCTCTACTTCGCCAATCAGCTGTCATCCGATGGCCTTCTCGAACACTTCCTACCTGCGGGCTGAAGGGCTGAATATGGTACATCAACATGCGCAAACCAGAACTCACATGCTGGGTTCTATAAATCAGGAGTCTCGAATGCTACTATCAATGGCTCATGGTGGATGGTTTGAGGGCACCCCATTTTGAGAAACCCTCATATTGACATCAATCAACTTTCTATGGATATCAACCAACAACCACCACAAAGCAATATGTAGGGATATCCACCAACTGTGGATATCCCCAAGCATCCAACCATCACTAGGAAATGTGGTTCCAGTATGCCGAGCAAATCACTGGATGACAAACCAATGGACCAGCAAGCCAATCAACCTTCGAAACGGTTGTAGGTTGGTATTGTTCTTGATTAGAATGCTCTACTGTTCTTGTTGGGAATGGCTGTCAACCATCAAAGAACGAAACAACAACAGCAAGCAAACATAATCAAAGCAAATACACTTATACACGCCATGCACAGCAGATATCCTGACTCTGTATCTAAAAATATATACATACATAATATATATATATATGTATATATATATATATATATATACGGTCCGGGTTCTCAAAATACGGGTACATACAGGTACCCTTGAGTCATCCCTCATGAGCCATTTATAGTAATCAACAACATTTTTGGGGGCTCCCTATTTTGAGAAGCCACCATATAATAGCTGTTTAACCATCATTGTTGCTTATTATCCCCTATTTATCCCTATTATTTATTATTGTTATCCCCTACGAAACCATTAAGCAAAAACCACCATTTGGTTGGATAATCCCCTAGCTATACCTGAACTGTCTGTTGTCCTTCTGCCCTTTGCAGCTGTTGCTTTCAGAGAGCCAGCCTCAATCATGGCGAATCCAAGCTGCATCGAGATAACCAGAATTGTGAACCGCAAAAGCCTAAGGCATTGACGAAGGAACCTACGAGGCAACAAACAAGATCCACCACCACCACAACAACAACAACAACCACAACCACAACCATAGGCACAACAACAGAAAGAATGGCCCCTGCTGCAAATAAGTGTGGATAAATGCTGCTACTTCTACTCGTGCTGCTACCACGACTACTGCAACTGCTATAGAAGTTCTACGATTATCATGAGAGGATGTACACATCCCCGACATCCAGGGCATGCATGTTTTGATTTCTTGCGGTTTACAGCTTCTATGGGTTGTGCTTTTACGATGATGAAGGCAATGGTAAGAGCCATTGTCAACTATTGAATGTCATGCATGAACGGCCATGACTAACAGTTGGATCTCACCCACCCTCGTATTGTCGTCCATTATCCATTATCAACCATCATTGCTCATTACCTTTGTCAACCATTACGAATCATCGATAATCGCTGCGTTTTGCATTTGTAAGGTACATGATCAGTTCGTTCAGCTGGGGCACCCTACTCTGCGTAGTCCAAAAAAATGAGGAAAAATCCCACGCCAAGCAGCCATGATAAATTTCCCCGTCGCTAAAACTCACACAAATGCGGAGAACAACCATGTTTGATGTCACAATCATCAATCACGAACCGTCGTTTAAACAACCAGTAGGAAATGGTTGAACAACTTGGGGATATGAAGCAACAACCTGGGGACAGGAAACACCTGGGTCAATAGCAACGGATTGGCCCAAGTTAGCCTACTTGCTGGTTGCCTTCCAATCCTTTTGGTCGCTTGAAGGAGCAACGGCGCATCCCTGGTGATGGCCGCAGAAAAATGCTGAGTTGCAGCCGATTTCCTCAAGTGACAAAGGGCCGATCCTGGTATGTTCAGAACTTCCAGGCTTTTCATCCAGCACGGTTCAACAAACAGTGAGGGGACTGCACCACACCAAACTGAGATAGAATCCGAACATAATAGGTCCTTGGTAAATGATGTTCATCCACAAAACAACGCTTTAGGGATTGTACGTTGTGGCTTTGTCAGTACCAAAACGCGAACATATTTTCACAGAAAAAACTGTGTGATTCAATGTCGCGCGCCCAAAACACTGCAGAAAGTCTGCGAGGACCTGTGCTTTCCAGGCAACATGGGAAGGTTTGCAAGGCATAAGCGGCACAGTTGTTTCGAAGGCTTGGAAATGAAGTTTCCTGCGCTGGACTTGGGGGTTGAATGTTCTGGGCTCGGGGTTCGTAGGGTTGGAACACTTCGGCCCTCGATCACATTCGATAACAATATTTGGAGCACCACTGTTGTTCTTTCACATCTTCATTTGATTCGCCATCTGTGCCTCATCATGCCTGTTCCTTGGCTGCGTGAATTTGGAAACCTTGGTCTGGACATTTTGGAGCGATGATGTCTGAGCGATGATTCCCTGCCGGATCTCCTGCCGGCGCCTGTGGCATGCCACAAACCTTGACCAAGGTCTCAAGGTCAGAACCTGCGAAGCATGTTTGTCTTTGTACCACGCTCACCTGAAGGTGACGCATGCAAAAAAATCATCTTGACAACGCAGTGACAATACGTCAAATTTTTTTTAAAGACACAAAGGGCCAACGTGTCTCTATCTGAATGGCCCGTAAAGGACAAGGGTCTGCATGGTCAGTTTAAAAAACTTTGCCAGTACAATAACATGCCTGTGAGTGTGCTGATGAAGGCTTCCCGAAGGCATTCCTCGGCGATGCATCTCCGCCAGCCAAAAAACCCGCGATATGTGTTGTATATTCAAACATAAATGAATCAAATGAGATTGTGTTGGAAAACGATTGGCCCGCACTTCCTGGAATATTCGCCAAACATAAACAGTTGAAGATTGGCTGCATGAATTTCACGTTTTGGGCCATCATTACCCTTCTTCAATTTTCTCTGCTTACTGTGCGTCCCGGATTGGGCTACATGTCTGCAGCGGCAATCTTCGAGGGTAAGTTCACTATTATCATTAATCCTATTTCATGTTTGGGTCAGTTGTTTGTATAAGTCTCGGTCTTCAGCGACTGGAAGGAGCGATGAGCGGCTTTGCGCTAATTGATCCTACTGGTGGAAGCAAAAACTTTCAGTTCAACATGAACAAAACGAGAATGATATGGATGGAGCACCAGGGGTGGGAGGGGAGGTCCTGTAGATGAGGAGCTTGCTGTGGGCTTCCGCCGGTGAATGCCGCTGTGACAATTTTCCTGGTCAGGGCACACAGCCACAAATATGGAAAGTGGAACGATAGCCTGAAATCCGCAAACCCTGCTCACATGAAAGCACCTGCCAAAGTACATGTTGGAGAGTGATGTAGCTGGCAGAAGTAGCCGGCAGCGCTCCTTTTTGACAAGACAGCCATGTCGTTTCCGTGTCCGCGAGCGGAATGTTTAAAGCATCGCTGGCAATCGGCCACGGTGTCGACTGGATCACCGTCGCTCAGCCAAGGCTGCCCGGGCTTGCCCAACAGCATCCTGAAGCTCTTGCCTTGTGACATCCCCAGCCCGGTGGAACAACTGGCGCAATGCGGCAACTAGGGGGTCTTCGTCTTCCCTTGGCTGCGCCCGCTGCCTCTTTGCAAGCGCATCATTTCTCCCTGTGTCTGCAGCATCATGATCTTCCTCCGCGATGCGCTTGACCCGGGCCCATTTGGTTTCCATGGCTGCAGTGCCAGTACTCTTCTCGACATTCTCGCTCATGGCCAAGCACTCAGCTCAATCATCTGCTCTCGAAATTGGAAAACTTGAGCTGACATGCGGCGTGAGCCCATGAATGACATAGTTTCAGTACTACGTCTACTTGGCGACGCTTGATGCATGTATGGCACATGAAACAGATTTTCTGGCACCCCGCGCCCAGCCGGCCTGACAGATTCAACCCGGCCAAAGACATTCACTGGCAATTTAAAGCCTGGCTCTTGAAACAGGAAGGAGGCAGTCGCTGAGCATAAATTTGAGATGGCAATGAGATATTAGGGTCCACCACTCGAATGACCTGGGGATGACAGTGGATGGCTTGACTTGCGGGGAATGCACGAGCAACGCTCTCTCGAGCCTTTGTAGTTTGGCCCATGGCTTGTTCAACCTCAGGGCGCTAGCTTTTCTTATATAGCGTTCTTGACGGAGCCTTCAAGACATGTCACGATAACGCCTCATTTTTTCCGACGACTGTTTTCCACGCAGAACCAGGCTTTGGAAAAATGCTATGGCCAAAATGGCGTCTGAATTGTGCATCTGCACCAGCCAGGGCTCAACCTACCTTCGTCCACTTTAGCGCTTTCGGATTACTCTAGGGAGCACACCGGCACTATGACTGACTTGGATCAACTCCATGTCATCATCCTCGTCATCAATGTCAAACTCAAACCGCCTGACAGGTCGCTTCTCCATCAACTTGCCAAAAGCTTCCTCCGCTGAATCCATGGAAAACACAATGGAAAGAGAGTCGCCCCATCGGACCTGACGATGTCTGTGATTACATCCATGTCCATTGTGCATGACCCGAAAACGACCCCGTTGCAGCCAGAAAGGTGTCCTGTCCAAAAGATTTTCCACCCCAACGTCATTCAGCTGAACTGGCGCACAAAGAGCCCAGATTTCTTCAGCAAAAGCACGCAAACGGAAACGCTCTGCATCAAGTCGTGGAATTTGAATCTGCTGGGTGACCACAACAGGCACACCAGCATACGCCGGGGCAAAATTCACAATGAAATGGAAGACCCACTGCGATCCATCAGAATGCCTTGTAGGAGGAATGCTGAAAAGAAAACCAAAGTCGCGGAATACCCACCAAGGATACAGTGACTGGATCAAATCTCTCCAGTCACCAGAAATCAGCTGATGATAAAAGATGACAATCGTCATGGCATCCAAGGGGAAATTATCTGGGGAGATTCCATGGATCAGGAGGACAATGGGTATGTCAAACCAGTGTGGCCGCGAAATGTGAGTGTGGTGCGCAATGACAAATTCAGACATGAAATGCACCCATGCTTCATCACGTGGAATGAAAGGCGGCAAGTGGCCAAGAGTCACCCGCACCAATGCACCATTGTGAACATCCACATCATCAGGAAAGTCTCTGGGCACACCCCCGATTTGAGTAGAGCAAGCTCTCAAACTCCATTCCGCACAACGATCACCCAATTCCAACTGCTCCAGAATGTTCGCAACTCTGTCTGTTCGAGGGGCCCAAGCTGCATACATGACAGGAGTCAAATACTCCGCATCATCGATCAGCAATAAAACCGCTGAAACTTGTTCTCTATCATCAATGGCCGGGTCTCGTAGCTCGACCACAAACACCAGTTGCCTCGGCATTATACTATCCTCAGGCTGTGGCCGAACCCAGAACATTCGAAGGACGTCTGGATTGTACTCCAACCATTGCCTATGAACGCATGCCTGCACTGCTTCCTCTGTGGGGTGAGCCACCTGACCTGTTCTTCTGCCCAAGGCATCTTGATGAAGACCATAAGTGATGATTTCCCACAAACCTTCATGATCAGGACGTTCATCTAACTGTGCTCTGACATGTGCCTCAAAATCATCAAGGTCCTCCTCTTCATCATCTGCATCATTGGCAGCCTCCATTTCCAGATCATCATCAGCGCGATCCAGAAGTCGTCTCTCTTGGACCCATGGGAACACCTCTTGATGCCGATCCAGCACCACAGCACTATGAAAGGTGGAAATGAGAGATGATTGTCCATCAACGCGGAGGCAGCTGTCAGCAATGACCAGGGCCACGCACCACAGCATCTGGGCCGACATCCACTGCATTGTCGGACAGGGGAGATGCTTTATAGTTGTTGCACATTCAATGAACCCAATGAAATTTGCTGAAGAATCTAATAGTTGTCCGTTTGTTTTCGGAAGCCCCCGGGGCGTTCCCTCAACTCTTGTGCCTGGGTTGCTCTGGCAAATGGAGCCAACAACACGCGAGAAGTGCATCGAATATGTTCATGCATGCACCGCAACTGCGCGTCTGGATTTTCAAGATGTTGCGGCGTCATTGCTTGTTCATCGGTGGAACGACGACATACCTTGCGATCCAATTATTATCGGATTCAATAATCCAAAGCTTGGCTGCGTCTCTTCTTCCAAGTGAAAACATCACCAATGGCTAACTAAAGCTAAGATATCTGGCCCTTTACGACTCAAAGCAGTTTGTAAAACACAGGCTGCAGAAAGTCTGGGCGCCTGACTGAGAAACTCTGTCTCCTTGACCTGGTTACAAATGCAGCGTTAGGGACAAGCGTGCGCACAGCCCACATAAAACCCAAGAGATTTTGTAGGGGCGCAGTAGTGGGCGACAAAGTTCACGCTATCAGATGGCCAAAAACAAAACGACCAGATAATTCGAACCACACCACATGTGCATTTACAGGCCACCACGACCGCAAACCCCCTCCAACATCCCATAGCGATCTTCTGAGCGCCCGGACACGGAAACGCAAGGCGCCAGACCTGAAAGCAATGTGGGCAACGCAAAAGCCTGGAAACGCCACAGCTACATCAACGACATAAAATAGATGTTTCAGAACTGCTCGCAGCGAGACAACCTATAACCCAAATTTCAGCGCAGACTACCTTACATTTTTTTCAACCGGCGGCCACGCGACATCTCAGATCCAAAGACAAAAGGCCCCTAGGACCTAGGGCCCGTTTTAAGGACCTGCCCAAAGTATCTAAGTAACCATGCTTTTGCAATCTCTTCTGCTCTGCCGTGGCCTTGGGTCAGATTTCAGCAGCTCATATCTGGCAGCTCTGATCATGGAAAGGTCCAGGCTGGAATCTTGGCGCGGATCCGCCTGCAATTCTTTAGCTTGCCAGTCTTGATGCACTTAAGCAATTGCAGCATCTTGCAACAACTTCTTTGGACAAGCCTTGGACAAGCCAGAGGCCGGTATCTGCTGCTGTTTGGAAAGAGCGCCTGCACCCTTGCGGATAATCTCAGGAGGGTGGCCTGGGGCTGGCACGTGGGCGACAAAAGCTTCAAGTAATGCGAAGTATTTGCGCCAAAACAAACAGTATTGCCTTGAAACTGCAGCAAGAGGCCTGCGCCCTCCGCTGCTTCAAGGATGCAGGTCGAGACGAAGGGGCCAACTCCTTGAATTTGTAAGCACAACTCCTCCAGCTCCTCCGCCGCCACTGGCTGCTCAACAGCGCTGGCCATGAGCTGGGCAAACTGCTGAAAAACGGCTGACTCGCAGACCTCGAGTAGGCGACTGTTTCTGGCATAGGTATCTCTTGGCCACGTATTGGTCTCGGTGGTTCCTTCGTTCGAATAGGAGGTGGGCGTTGTGTATGTCAAACGGAATTGCTCTCGGTCAAAGCCGTTCCTGGCACGAAGCTGCCACCACTGAGCGAGCTCTTGATTCCGCAGCAAGCCTTGCAAGTAGGTCGCTACCCCACGATCTTTGTCAGCCACACGCCTCAACCAGGATTGCTCTATGACCTTGATAGGATGCAACTGGGATGCTTGGATGAGCAAGCGCATGTTGATTTTCTTGCCAACGAACTTGCCATACTTGCTGCTGAGGAAATGCCTGTCCCGCTCTGTGTTTGGAGGCATTGTGTTCAAGCACAGCTTTTGCTCAAGCTTGATGTCCAGAAACCCTTTCAAGGGAAAAGTCTTCTGATTGGCTCCTGTCCGGGCCAGCATGTATGAAGCCACGAGTGCGGCTCCTGCCTCAAAAACATCATGCTGAGCACCATACTTACGCAAATCGGCAGCCTTCACATCAGTCTCCTCCACTTTCCGGGAGATTCTCGCCCACATTTTCCTACGGTACCTGTGCAGGTCTGATTGGCTAACAATTTCAGGCAGATTCTTCTTTTTCAGCTTCTTGTTCAAAGCTTCCAGAGAAGCGTCACTGACATGCCTACCTCGAGGAAACAATCCACGCACCAAGGCATCTGTCTGATCAACCTGCGCTGGTGTCCGCCGCATCATGGGCACTGGGAAATGCTGGAAATGCTCTTGAACCTGCTGCTTGTTTGTGTCAATGCACTCAATGAAATTCAGTATATAATCGTGTAGCAATTATCTTGTTTTTTTTCGGAAGCCCCCAGGGCGTTCCCTCAACTCTTGGGCCTGTGAGCTGCTGCGGCAAATCATGTCTCAGCCGCGATGGTTTTGAAACGCATTATTGGCCAAGGCAAGGGAGAGGACAAGACATGATCTGCCATATCTTTTAAATCAATTATCTGCGGGCAACCATTTTTCACTGGCTTCAACCACTTTGGAAAACGCAAAAGCACACATTAATACTTGCAAGCTCCAAGTTCAAGGCCTCCACGGTACTGGTCAGATGCATGAACAAGCCTTAGATAAGCCATGCAAGGATGCATGACACAGCAATCTGATGAAACCAAACACTGGAAACGAAAAGTCTGACACAAAGAAGGAACATGGAAACACATCAAGTCAAAGGACATACTTTGAGATCAAAAGAAAAAGGATAGCAAAGGGATGTCCTGTCCTGTTGTCCTTTCCTTCTCCGCCAATCTCCTGGAAAGATCCTTGAGCATGAGGCCTTTGCTTTCCTCATTCAAACGTGGCCCAGGGTTGAACTCACACACTGTCTCCTCAATGACCCAAAGCTTGTTTTCATCAAAGTTGATTCTTGTTCTCTATAAATCATTGGCGCAAAGCCTTGGTTGAACTAAGGTAGAAAATTTCAAAAATTGGCATACCAATTTCTTACAGAAAAGAAACCGTGGATACAATCGAGCAGCTGAACGCCTGCAGGGGGAATGCTCCAAAGCTCACACTATCACATGGTCAACAACGAAAACAATCAGATCCTTCGAGCCACGCCACATGTGCATTGACAGGCCAACGAGACCGCAAACCCCCCAAGATCCCACGGCGATCTTCTGAGCGCCCCGACATGGATGCGCACGGCGCCAGACCTGAAAGCGATGCGGGCAACGCAAAAGCCTGGAAACGCCACAGCTACATCAACTACATGAAATACATGTTTCAGTGTTTGCGTCAATGCACTCAATGAAATTCAGTATATAATCGTGTAGCAATTATCTTGTTTTTTTTCGGAAGCCCCCAGGGCGTTCCCTCAACTCTTGGGCCTGTGAGCTGCTGCGGCAAATCATGTCTCAGCCGCGATGGTTTTGAAACGCATTATTGGCCAAGGCAAGGGAGAGGACAAGACATGATCTGCCATATCTTTTAAATCAATTATCTGCGGGCAACCATTTTTCACTGGCTTCAACCACTTTGGAAAACGCAAAAGCACACATTAATACTTGCAAGCTCCAAGTTCAAGGCCTCCACGGTACTGGTCAGATGCATGAACAAGCCTTAGATAAGCCATGCAAGGATGCATGACATAGCAATCTGATGAAACCAAACACTGGAAACGAAAAGTCTGACACAAAGAAGGAACATGGAAACACATCAAGTCAAAGGACATACTTTGAGATCAAAAGAAAAAGGATAGCAAAGGGATGTCCTGTCCTGTTGTCCTTTCCTTCTCCGTCAATGTCCTGGAAAGATCCTTGAGCATGAGGCCTTTGCTTTCCTCATTCAAACGTGGCCCAGGGTTGAACTCACACACTGTCTCCTCAATGACCCAAAGCTTGTTTTCATCAAAGTTGATTCTTGCTCTCTATAAATCATTGGCGCAAAGCCTTGGTTGAACCTAAGGTAGAAAATTTCAAAAATTGGCATACCAATTTCTTACAGAAAAGAAACCGTGGATACAATCGAGCAGCTGAACGCCTGCAGGGGGAATGCTCCAAAGCTCACACTATCACATGGTCAACAACGAAAACAACCAGATCCTTCGAACCACGCCACATGTGCATTGACAGGCCAACGAGACCGCAAACCCCCCAAGATCCCATGGCGATCTTCTGAGCGCCCCGACATGGATGCGCACGGCGCCAGACCTGAAAGCGATTCGGGCAACGCAAAAGCCTGGAAACGCCACAGCTACATCAACGACATGAAACAGATGTTTCAGAAGTGCTCACAGCGAGACAATCCTATAACCCAAAGTTCAGCGCAGACTACCTTACATTTTTGACCGGCGGTCACGCGACATCACGTATCCACCACCAAATGGCCCCTAGGACCTGGGGCCCGTTTTGGGGGCCTCAAGCCGGGAAATCCCCCATGCTCAGTCGCAATCTCTTCTGCTCTGCCGTGGCCTTGGGATCATCTTCGATGCTTTGAGCAGAGCGCTTGCACACCAACCTGCCAGTTTTTGCTGCCTTGGGGTCTTCGCTGGCACGCATTGCAGCCCTCGCCGTCAACTTCCTCTCTTGCCCAGCGCCCTTCTTCACGTCTGCTTCGCCAGCCTGAAGCAGGCCATGGTCCAGAAGGTGGGCCAAACCCTTGTCAATCTTTTGGCTGAGGTTGTCCTTGAAAGTTGTCCCTCTCAGGTTTCTCAGCCATAGACGGACATCTGCCGAGGTGAACCAGACATCATTCGGCGTTTTGTGGATCAAGGTGCGGTAGAACAAGGCATCAGTATCCAGCGGCTCTTGCTCTTCTGCTTCTGGAAATCCGCACAAGATCTGCTTTGACTCTGCATTCTTGTTGCTTTGCAGCCCTGACGCTGCTTCATCCTTCTTTGCGGCAGCAAACCGGTAGCTTCCGAAGTGCCACTGAACTTGTCTGATCCACTTGTGCAAGGCCACAGTGAACTCATCCAACGACATCTCCAGCCTTGTCTCCGGGGGAAGGTTGGGACACAAACCGCGAAGGAATTGAGCTGCACGAAAGACTTTGTGCGCATCCCGCAGAACATCCGAATGGAAGAAGACCAACTTGGTTCGGAATACGGGAGGCATCTTGGTCTCTGCAAGGAAGTCGGTGATTGCTTGCTTGGCTGCATTATACATGCTCAAGGCCTTTCCGTCCAAAGAAATGACTACTGGCGGCTGCTCCGTACAATGGAGATGCATCCAATCATGCCAGTCTTGGATGAGAAGGTCACTGGCTTGAAACAGTTGCTGATCATGAGTGGGGGTCTCGGCCAAAGACCAAACCTGCTTCACACGTTTCTGAAACCCGTGCACTTTGGGGTGCACGATCTCCTCCACAACTTCGGTCTGGCCAGCGACCTTGAGCATGAAGCTGTAGTTGGACAGCGTGAAGCTGCCATTTCCGGTGGTTGGGCCATCGTACTCGCTTTGCGTCCATGTGTTGAGCTTAGTCATGGAAATGAAATGGATGCCCGCCTCGCGATCAGACATCTTGGTGTCAAAAGTGTTGGCAGCTTCGTCGGAGGTCACCCCGCACCTGCCATAATCTTTCAAGCAGTTGCGGATGCCCTTCGTGGCGCTGTCAGTTGTCAGGATGGAGCGGTCCTGAAATGCTTGGCCAGCATGGGCAGAGTTGCACATCCAGTCATCACTCTGCTGGATTAATGCAGTCTTGCGAGTGGAGGATGGCGAGCCCACTATGACATGGCTGCTTGGAGAAATGAAATGCTTTGCCCTTGGATTGTGGCACAAGGTTGTTCCGTTTGCCTCCAGGAAACCAATGTTGCTCTCAACACACGCCAGCAGCGCTTCCGTCTGGATTCCTTTTGCTCGCGCCACAGTGTGCACTGCTCCTGCAATGGGGGCGGGCGCGCAGAGGCGGAAGTCAAAGTCCTCATCAATGGCAATCTGCCTGTGTGTTCTCGTGTCTTCCCAGCACAGCTTCAGATTTCGTTTGACTGAGTTGTAAGTCTCCTCTTTGCTGCGAAGATCTTCAAAAATGCGGTCTGGAAAGAGCAGGTCTTCAAAAGCTTCCACGTCAGGGACAGCTTTGAGAGAAGCTACAAGTGTCGCAATGGGGTCTTGCATGCTTAGCTGGGTAAGTCTTTCCTCAGCCAAGGCATCATCAAAGCGCAGCCCTCGTCGATTTGCCGAAGGTTCCTGCGAAGAGACCGGGCTTGTCGATGAACGACGCTGGCTCACTGGAGGCGTGGCGTTCTGGCTGGAACCTTGGGCCGAGGGCCTGGTGGCTGCTGATGTGGTCTGTGTCTTTGTCGGAGTCCCCCTGGGAGCTCCTTTAGCATCACTTTCACATGTTGCAGCTGCATCTGTTGCGGCTGCTCTGGGTGTTTCGCTTGTGGCCATAACCTCTCCATCCTCCAACTGTGGCGAATTGCCTGGAGAGCTGTGGCCTTGTTCGGGCTGCAAAAGGACACCTCTGAAGTGCAACCCAATGAGCAAACTGTGAAAGTAACAGTCGCCAGCTTCCCTCACCGTGTCAAGGAGCACCAGATCATTGCCTCTCCCCTCCACAGCAAGAACCATATCCTTCCACTTCTGATGAACAGAAGCTCGACAATGCCATCCTTCTACTTGGCCTTTGTGCAACAAAGGCATGAAATGACATCCGCTTGTCACACCTTCTACGTTCACCACTCCACCATTCACAAGCACACAGTCCTGCTGTGGATCAGGCAAGCAGAACTCAGGGTCCCGAAAAAAGGCTGCGGGTACTGCCATCACTTCTTCGGGGAGCCCTTTGGAACCGGGAGCAAGTCTCCGGACCAATTCTGAGCGCAGCAGTGTCCAATCATCATTTCCGCCCCAAACAGGAGCCGCAGTCTGCAGCTCTGACATGCCATATTGCAAGTCACCCCTGGCAGCGGCAAGGCAGGCCCGCAAGATCTGGATGCCATGCTCATGGGAACGCAAGCCGCACACAGGGAGCAATTTGTTTTCTATCGGCGACAAGCACGCTTCCACATCCATCAAAGTTTCCAACGCAATGGCCAAACCATCGCCCAAAACAGCGAGGCCATCCTGCAATTCAGCATCGCACCAGTCTGCAGACTGCAGGGAAACTTTGGAAGGCGAAGCGTCCACCAACGGAAGAATCGCAGCTGCATGCGGGTCTGTTAGAACCTCCTGGCTGGCCGAATCATGTGGCCCAGGCAACCCATGTGTTTGCATCGGGGGGGCCCTGGACGCTCCATTGCCACGCGAGCCCGGCGAACAATCGCTCTCAGGCTCTGGAACACAGGCGCATCCAGCGAGGCTAGTAGGCGTTGTCTCTTGGGTTGTGTCTGCTCCAGTCGCCATGATGTCTTGTTGAGAGTGCACTTTTGAGCCTCGAAAACTACGCGATATGATAGAAGTCTTGCAGCTTCGCACATTCTGATTTCTGATCTATTTACTGAAACTGCTGGCAACACGAAAAAAAATTCTCCGGACACAAATGCCAAGAACGGATCTGAGGCAACGGCCAACTCACGCAAACGTTCGCTGCCCAAACCTGGGAACCGTTCCTCTTCCACAGGAGCGGCCCCCAATGCATGACAATAGCCGAATCTTTTAACTTTTAACACATGCCAAAAAATATTGTATACACATACGCAAACTGAATATTCACTGGTTGATCTAGGGCGCATGCAGAAACGTTCCAGGTTGCAAGTTCATATGACATGATGTGTTGGTGGCGGTTCGCTGTCCAACCGTGCTCTCAGTGAAGCATGCAATTTTTTTGGCTGCATCCAAGAAGACATGAACAGAAGAGATCTATCTATCCCATTCGACGTGTGCGTTGCACAACGTCTTCAAAGAGGCGCAAGAGATTGCTGCGACAAAGTTCCCCCCCAAGGCTGGGAAATCCCTGGTTCTGCTTGGGCAAAGAGATCTTCAGCATGACGGCAAGCTGCTCCCATGTGATTTCACGCTCCCGAAGATCATAGACCTTTTCAATTTTGACGCAGTCAAAACAAGATCCACCGTGCAAGTAGGCTAAGAAAGCCGAATGCAAGCTCTCATTCATCTGTGACAGAAACGAAGGGCCGTCAGACACAGGACAGCCAACGAGGGGAGGGCCCTCCAATATTGCCAGCCCGTGCACTCGACCAAACGAACCACCAGAAGGCCCAAAAACAATGACCTTGCCCTGCGCTGCAAACTTGAGCTGGCCCAAAGACTTGCCTTGATATTTTTGGACTTCAACCCACTTGCTCCCAGAGGCCAATGCTTCACTCCATTGTGGAAGAAGTAGTCGGCGGAACACCCGGGCATCCTTGCGGGGTAAAACGTTTGGAGCCCTCTGAGAAGCAGGGGCTTTCTGCATGAGAGGTGCAGGGGATCGACGTTGCCACTTGGCAACCGGCTCTGCCAAAGCATCTGGGAAAGAGCGCCCGCGCCTGTCACGAGGCCGTTCACCATCATTCTTGTGTTCCCCATCGGTTCCATTCCCAGCAGCTTGAGCATTTTCAAGGCCATTGGTCATTGAAATCTCTTGGGAAGCGGCAGCGTCAAAGGAACGACCCAGGTCCCGAAGCACATGTAATAGGCGCTCATCATCCTGCAAATTTTCAGGCCAGTAAATGGACCCTAATTTGGTGAACAAACCAAACACAAACTCCAAAGCAAACAAGCTAGCGCCTCGCCTGAGAGAAGCCAATCGCCAACGAGAGCAAGCCGTCCAACGACTGCTTCAAGACCCCGTCACCTTGGCACCACGGAGGAAGGGCATCTCCATTGTAGTGGCGGAAGTTGATGCGCAAATAAGCAAGATTCGCCAAGAGCTTGAACCATTCCACTGATATATTCCGAGCTTGGCCCGGGAATAAATTCAATGCCTGGGACCACAGGCGCTCCACTGGAACGGTCCCGCTCTGCATTGGCAAGCCTGCACAAATCATTGACAAAGCAATCTTCCTCCATCGCCACAACCCCTGCAGGCGCGTTTTCTTGAAAAGGCGCTGGTAGTGAAGACGCACTTTCGCACTCATGACTGTCCTGGGGCGAGTCCTGTGACGGGGCTTGTTACGTGCAGCGACAGATCTTTGGATTCTGCGTCGCTTGCCTGCAGCAGACCTAACTTCTCTCCTGCCAACGCTGTACCAATTCCAAATCCTCCGAATTTCGGCTCTGAAGTCTGCCTTGCAGCGGTAATTGTAGAAGCCGACCGCGGGATGCAATTGCACCCCCATACGCCTTGCCATTCGACAAACAACGCCCCTGGGCGGCTTGTTGCCAAAGACTTCAGTCCAGATGGGATCATCCAAAACGGTGCAGCCTTGCAAAAAAAGCCGTAGCGATGCAGCTGCATCACCGTCGCGCTCCACGGCTTCCTTCCAGGACTTCACATCCAGGGCTACACCGCTACGAAGCAAGGTAACAGCAGAATCTGTCAATGGCATTCTCTGTGGGTTGCCATCATCAGGTTGAAGTGGAGCAGATGTCTTTGTCGGAGTCCCCCTGGGAGCTCCTTGCAGCAAACCCGCATCGTCAGCGCCATGTCGCCGAGCGGAGACATTGTCCAAGGTGCGGCCCAGCTCTGGCGGCAGCGGCGCGCTAAGCCGGTTTATGCAATCCTCAACATTGCAAGAGGCGCGTAAAAATTCGGGCCCCAACCCCAACTAATAAGACCAAAATCGTTATAGATTTAAGTTTCTTCCGGTGGGAAACCAAATCAAATCTCAAATCAACAGAAAATAACATAAATGATTTCAGGAAAGCAAGCCTCTGCATGGTCAAAATAAATGTCTGCGAAGTCATGACCCACAGTAGGCAACACCCGCCGCAAATTGATGAGCTCATGCATCGGTTCGCCTGTGACTAGTGTGGTTTCAGCTTCACTGATGCTACTTCTTTGGACTTTGCGCACATCTCCCTTTTCTGTCCCACCTACTGCCTCCACCTGCTGCTCCATCCACACCCTGTCATAGACAGCCGGCCACAGGAGCCTATGTTTGTTGTAGGTGTCCGTTGCGTGCGCGGTGGGCCGCGCCTCAGCGCTAGACATCCCATGTTGCATCCGCACAGACTTGGCTTTGCGGAGAAAAGGTTCCAAATCCTTCACCTGGTCACTGAAAGCTTCACCTGGCGCTAGCACAAACGGCTTCAGTAAACTGCCATCAGTGCCACACCACGCCAACAAGCAAGTGAAAGGGCGTGTCTTGGCCTCGTGCTTTGCATCATACTCGTAGACTCTGGCTGCGATGTCGTAATGCCCATCGCCCCGAAGCACGGAGAAATTGTACAAACTCTGATGTTCCACCATGTAATTCACTTGCTTCTGGATGAAAATGGTGAACGCCTTCAATGCAATGACTTTCAGTTCAGCAGCTGTTGGCAACGCCAGCACCATGGCTCCCATGCTCTGTGGGTGGATGGGCTCCATGCCAGACAGCAAATGGTTGGACGCGCTGGCAAACATGATGGACATGAGCCTTCGTCTTACTGCTCGGAGGCTGAAAAGGTCAAAGATTGCAACGAGCAGATTGAGGAGATACTTGTGCGTCATAAAACGCACCTGCTTGTAACGCAAAGGATTCCTGCGCAGCACTGCATCTGGCCTAACCCTGATCACATCTTCTGGACATGGCCGGAAACTCTGCCGAAGGCCCTGCTGCTTGCAAGTCTCGCAGCGCCGCAGCGACATATCTAGTATGCGTGGGAAAGGGATGTCCAGCAAGAAAATCGGTTCTGTGGCTCGGCCAACAGGAACAAGCTTGTGGCGCGGATGTTCCCGCAGGTGGTCTTCTGCAGCTGATGACAAAATTGTAATGGCACCAGCCGCCACGTTCGCACAAGCTCCTGGGCCCAGGACATCTGAAGTAGGCAGGTCCACACTAGCAGCAGCCACTTCTCGCAATCCCTGCCAGGCGCTAAGTATATCTGATGTCGCTGCTAAAGCTGCGCCCGTTAGACCGGTGCGCTTCAGATATACAGTGTCCCGCACAAAGCCTACGACCTGCCATCCAATTCCAACGTTGCTTAAGTCTTGCGCTTTGCAAGTTTCAGCCCGCCGCCTGTCCAATACCGCATCAGCACCTTGCGGCGGCTTTTGGTTTGCAGTTGCCACGATTGGAGCAACGTGGGCCAGTTCACGCCCATGACGTACAAAGGTGCGGAGCACCAACACTGGGGACCCAGACAGCTCAGCCGTCAATCCAGCTGCTGGCGAAAGAGCAGATCCAGGAACGTCAGGAGCATGGCAAACGTTGAAAAGATTCATGCGCTGCAGGCAGAGCAAGCGATGCAGCGTCCGTCCAGCTTGCATTCTCGCGCTCCGAGCGCCCATGGCCTTGGTTGACGCATTTGGAGCAGCGACGTCAGCAGAACCTTGTTCTTTGTCGAGTTTCCTCTGGTCCGGCCCTGGGCAACGACGAGGCTTTCTGAAAGCCCTGCTGCAGTCAACACGCCGGACTCTACGATCCGCCCGACGTTGCTCAAATTGCCTGCATCCAAAACGGCGCACGCGGCTTACTGCCATGACAAACTATTGAAATGCAGCGCTGTTTTTCTGGTGACTTGGGGTGTCAAATTGGCACAATTCAATGCTCTTAACCTGCTCTATTTGTGTCACATTGAATGAACCCAATGAAATTCGCTGAAGAATCTTATAACAGTTGTCTTTTTGTTTTCGGAAGCCCCGGGGGCGTTCCCTCAACTCTTGTGCCTGGGTTGCTGTGGCAAATGGAGCCAGAAACACGCGAGCATTGCATCGATCATGTTCATGCATGCACCGCAACTGCTCGTCTGGATTTGCAAGATGTTGCGGCGTCATTGCTTGTTCATCGGTGGAACGCCGACATACCTTGCGATCCAATTGGATCAAATAATCCAACACTTGGTTCCCTGCGGCTCCTCTACCAGGTGAGAAACATCACCAATGGAAGGCTAAAGCTAAGAGATCTGGCCCTTTACGACTTGAAGGCGTTTGCAAAACACACGCTGCAGAAAGCCTTGGACCCTGACTCAGCAACTCTGTCTCCTTGACCTGTTTGCAAATGCAGTGTGACCTGACTCGGCAAGTCACTGCTGGGCACAGGTGTGCGCACAGCCCATACAGAGCCCACGAGATATGATTTTTGGGGGATGCCGTAGCGGGTAACGAATGGAACATGGTGAATGAACAATGGATCTGTTGAGCCCTGTTTGAAACAATAGTACAACCTGGGGTCACATCCTGGCGCGCTGCTCTTTCATTCTTGTCAGAGTCCCCCTGGGAGCTCTCACCCATTGCTGCGCCCAACGCGTACGAGTGGACAGGGTTCTGGCGCATGACCACTTGGCTATCCCTACTGTTTGTTTATTTCTAGGTACTCGTTTGCCCCTCGTAGCCGGTTATTCCACATTTTGGGCTGGCCGAGCCCCCTGGCATTACAAGAATTCTTGGTGAACAATACCCGCCACAGCCACATTTCCAGCTGCTCCACGTTCCGCGCGTCAGCGGCGACAGTCCCCCTGGGAGCTCGTCAAAACCGCTATTCTGGGATGGTGGCAAGCCAACAAATATTACACCAGAAAATTTTGAGGATGAATTTATGATTAATTGATCGCTCGCTGGCGGTTAGTCGATGGGTGACAAAGGTTGAGCATAATGGCGAGCTAATCATGGTTAAGAATGTTAGGAAATAACCGCAATGGAAAACACAGGCACATATATGTATACATAGCTATACGTGATATGTGTGCAAATGCAGGGACAACCTGCTTGAATACAATAATAGGCTAGTGGAGGTGAATAGCCTGGTTTGGTATGCGATACTTGAATCGGCTGCTTGGCACACCAAAGAATGTGCGGCATGACTGGGTGAGCGATGCCGGGGCGATAGCTGAAGAAAAAAGAGGTCGTTTCCAGTTTCATGATTGTTCAAGGATACGCGTTAAGAAACCGATCTAACTATGGTTTATACCCGTCCATCGATCGAATTTGTTTGACGCACCTGATGGTAGAGTGATCAGCTGGCAAAAGCAATGGTCACCGAGGCACTTTCTGCGTCGCTGCTCTGGTCAGCAGGCCACTATTCGATATATCCAAAATATTCACATCAATGATCACGACCTGTGAGGATACGCATTGCCGACCCAGGTTTCGAAATTATGAAACTATTGGGGAGCTGTTCATTCGCAATGCACTGACTAACTCATTGGTGGCTTTAGACATGTTTTACTCTTCCCTTGTTTGGGATGGTTGGTTGATTGGCTACTATTTGGGGGCTGGCTCTTAACCACCAACCGGACCATTACGGAGTGTCTTCAACGATCATCACTCGTTGCATCTATCATTGATGTAACGCGTTTTGATGGTTCATATCAAAATACCACGGACCATTAATCACCATCACGCGATCAATGGAACAACATCATTAACCACTTATAGCCTCTACCATTGTTGGTTGGTATCTTCAAAGTTCATCATTATGAAACATATCTTGATTAAATATGCACTATGGTCCTGGTCCATCATGTTGCTATTTATATCTCTGCAGCAACAACCGACCAAAAACAACACACCAGTGACAATCATGATGACCTACAATAGTAACAACCAAACAAGAGTGGCGATAACAACAAGCCAACCAACCGTAGTCATAGCAATCAACATCAAACAACCGACATGGATATGCCCTTGGGATTGCTTCCGGCTTTTGGATGTTTGTGGATGGTTCATGATGATGCCAATCGAATGTCAGCGTATCCACTCACTATCTAAACTGGCTGTATCCTGCACTTTTGTTGCTATCGTATTTCCAACTTGCATTGCCCCACGTAAAATGGCTACGTTGTCCAATATTCTTTTTACTGACAACTGAAACTAATATGCTAGTCATTCACCGTTGGTGTACAAGTAAACCCATGGCTAGTATGGCTGGTCGATCGCCCAGTCGCAGCGTCGCGCGGCCGCAAGTGCCGCAGCCAGCACCGGCAGCAGGGTTGCGAGGGAACGCTGCCCACACGCACCAGCCAGCGCCAGGGCACCTTGGAAGGCACAGGAGTCGCTGACACACTAGGAGTCCGCATGCCCCAACTGCTCAGCTGATTTTGTTAATCATTGTTCATCCACGGTTTCTAGAAAATTTCGTCATTGCCGGCCATGATCTACTGCGCATCATCGCTCAATCAGGATTGGCCGTTACGCAATCAGTATTATTGGCTATTCTGGGATGGTGGCAAGCCAACAAACATTACACCAGAAATGTTGAGGATGAATTTATGACTAATTGATCGCTCGCTGGCGGTTAGTCGATGGGTGACAAAAGTTAAGCATAATGGCGAGCTAATCATGGTTAAGAATGTTAAGAGGTAAGTGCAGCCAGGTGATGAATCGCCTGTGGGGAAACCAAAGAAGCTTCGGAAGGACCTGGAACTTCCAAACCGGCAAATCATCTTTTCATCCATAGTTCTAGCTTCCACTGTTCTTTCGTCCATAGTCCTATCACCCATTATTCTATCATCATGTCCCCAAGTGTTCAACAGTCGCTGCGCCCAAGCGGCGTACCAAACAGCTCATCATTCACTATCCAACGCACCAACCTTCCGACCCAGCGACAAAAGAAGAAAGATGGCAGCATGCACGCAGCCAGAGACAGTCAGCAGCTGCGTGCAGCAGTGCCAGAAGCATAGCATGGCTCCAACATCGCTGGCGGCATGAGAGCACCAAGTCAAGTTTGGATGTGACCAAGCACCATTTTGGCATAGTAGGGCGCGAACTAGATAGAGCTCAAAAGTGTTATGGCTCATATACCGGTTTTCTGTGTGAATCGATTTCAGGGCTCGGACCCATAAAGAAGCATCCGAAGAAACAAACCACCTGTCTGGATAGCTTACTAAGGATGGCTACTTGATGAATCTATGTTCCCAAATCCTGAAATAAGGTCCCCTGGGCAAAGGTTGGCATTGTTCGGCTTTACTGGTTGGTAAGACATGCCCGTTGGAGAATGATGGGTTTCTTTTAGTTTCTCACTTTGGGAAATGAAATCGATTTCGTAATCATTTTAAACACCTTGCAATGCAGGCTCTTTGATGAACCAGTGCAGCTCACCGAGTATACAGTGCACACAGACGACCACAAACAAATGCACACAAATACATACAAAATAGTTTTGTAAAAAAATAAATTGAGAAATATATACTACATTTCTAAAGATATGTGGAAACACAGGCATACATACGTATAAATGCATTGTGGCCGTGGGGTCACCTAACTGTGGCGCTGATGCGAAAGCACGCGCGTAGGGTGGGGCAGGGTGGCTCGGGAGGCATGGCAACGTCCATTTGCAGCTGATGCCACGAAGGTCATGAGGGCTGACGCCCAATAGTTTATCACAGCGCCAGGCTTACCCCAGACGGAGCGATCAAGGAAGGGAAAAAACATCAAAAGGCCCCTTCACCTAAGGGCCCGTTTCAAGGTCTTGCTCTGTTCGTCCTCGGGGTCCGGCTTCGCGGGTCGTGCGCATTCGGGTTGGGGTGCGTCTTCAGGGCGTTCGTCTTCGGGGTGCGGCTTCGCGGGTCGTGCGGCTTCGGGTTGGGGTGCGTCTTCAGGGCGTTCGTCTTCGGGGTGCGGCTTCGCGGGCCGTGCGGCTTCACGTTCCGGTGCGTCTTCGGGGCGTTCGTCTTCGGGGTGCGGCTTCGCGGGTCGTGCGGCTTCGGGTTCGGGTGCGTCTTCGGGGCGTTCGTCTTCGGGGTGCGGCTTCGCGGGTGGTGCGGCTTCACGTTCGGGTGCGTCTTCGGGGCGTTCGTCTTCGGGGT
>VSDK01001182.1:374042-424042 GCA_009767595.1 Symbiodinium kawagutii
GGGGCAGCCCCCGCAGGGCCACCTGCCGCAATGGCACCACCAAAATAAGGAAAATTGGGTGCGGTACTTGGAGGCCGAGAAGATACCAACGGTCCCGCAACACGCACGGGGACGGTGGCAAACCCCGACACCGCTGGCCGCGGAGCAGGGATCATTGCACAGTCACAGGACAAGGAAGAGCCGCAGCTCTAGCCTTGGGCCGAAAATCCAACGGAAGCCGCATGTCGTCTTCTCCCTGACCTCCAAGTGCACGGAAATGATTCAAGAAACCATTCAACAGTGGCTGAAGCAAATTGGACATCAAGACACTGTCAAGTCACTCTTTCATTTTGTATACATTTCTTCCTATTTGGTTCCTATTTGGTTCCTATGCTGCTTCATTTCTTCTTTACTTTGCTCCTTTCTGATGAAGCTCTCATGCTTCCCCTGCCACCCCTCCTGTCACAGCAGGGAGAAGTTGGCGCAGCCTTTAAGGCGCGCGAGAGGCCCGCTCTTGTGGCCTCCCTGTGGGCCGAAAGTGGCTGCGGTCGCACAGAGATGGTGCAGAACCTGCCGCAAGTGCCAAGAGCCAGTCCCAGATTTACATCGCAAATTCCACAAAAACAGATTCAAATTCAGAAGAATTGGTTTGGGAATTTGGCCATTCTCTAGGTAATGTAACCTGAGAAACCTCCTGGAGTTGGTTGTCCACTACCATTTGCTCCACCCACATTAAAGGATTCATGACCAGAAGGTCCCGACGGAGTTCTCCTGGAAGAGTGCTTTCATCCTCAGTTGCTTCGCAGCATGAAATTGCAACGTGTCACAGATTTGTTTTTCACTTCCTGTGCCAGTGCACCCTTGCGCAACTGCAAACATTTTTGACAAACAACCTAAACCAAGCCGAGCTCGATGCTCCTCAGTTTCTAGGCCCAAAATGCCCCGCACCTAGCGGAAAGGGCACCAGTCCACTGCACGTTGAAATGTTTCAGCTGTCGCTCGATGCTCCCCCACCTCATCTAAGGGAGGCATTGTGTCCTCGCTGACCGGTACTCCCAAGAAGGCAGCCAGTGCAGGGAAGTCGGTGTTAACGATGACGGCGAGGGCATCGTCCCTGAGCTGCTCAAACGCTGGAGCATGCTCCCAGCATGACAGCTGGCTACCATGCACTTGACTGGGGAGTACCTTGGAATCTGTCCTAATGATGTCCTACATGCCTCAACTCCTCAACTGGCTGCCATCCGAGGCCCGTGCACTACCTCATCACCCAATTCTTCACTGCTCGGTGGCAGGTTGAAGAAAGAGAAGACCTGCCCCCACCGTTCGGAAGCTTGAAACTGACCCGTGGCTGCTCAGAGTCTGATGGCAACGGAGATCTTGCCTTGGGTATGTCCCCCTCACTCTCGAAGTCTTCATCCTGAGCGCAACTTACAAGGTGGTTACCTGAGAGTGCGCCAAGAGCCTTCCACATCAGGTGCCTCTTCTGCCTCTCTTGGCTTCTCCCGCTTCACATCAGTCCCGGAATCAGCATCGCCCATTGAGACCTGAGCATGGTTCACACTGGTGACCAAGCGAGAGCAAAGCTTGCAGAGCATCTCTCTGAGGTGATGCCACAATGCCTAAGGAAGCCAAAGGAATAGTCAAACTTCTGGTGCTCCTGACCTCTGGCTGCGCATCTTCCAGCCTCGTGGTGCATTCGCTGTCCAGGTGAAATCAATAGCTCCACCAATCGCATCTCACAGCCCTCCTTCGCCCTGGATCCCCCTGGAGCCCCCGTGCTTTTTTTCGTCACCCGTTCGTGCCTTCCACATTTTGTGTGAGGCTGGTGCTGGGTCACCTAAAGAGCGGTGAAACGTTCGCCTCAGGTGTTCTCCATCGAAGTCTGGCAGGTGCTCTGTAGCTGGCCACCCATGAACT
This sequence comes from Symbiodinium kawagutii, assembly GCA_009767595.1. NCBI lineage: Eukaryota > Dinophyceae > Suessiales > Symbiodiniaceae > Symbiodinium > Symbiodinium kawagutii. The sequence goes on from VSDK01001182.1 coordinate 375,939, forward strand.
TAACCATGCGCACCCACTCAGCTCCAAGCATCTCAAGAGAATTCAAGAGATCCAAACCTCAAGATATCCATAGATATCCAAAGATATCCCAAGACATCTCCAAGTCCACCATATCTCCAGATATTCCACCGCCAGTGCAGCATGTGCCTCCTGGACCATGGCTTCAAGGAGCCACAGTCCAAAGAGTGGCTGCTGTGCGCGTCTCAATGGTAGCCCAATGAAGCCTAAAAGCAGCAAAGAAATCGAAAGAAAATGGACAAAATTAGACAACTATTGATGATTCAGGATGACTGTGGGCAAATACCTTCACCTACACATTCCTAAGGGGCTTCGTCTTTTCCGAGAGGGCATAGGTATGGAATTGAAATAGAGTCTGAAGCAAGGTGCTTGCGTCCACTTCCGTGTCCTGCCGCAGTAGACTTCTCACGAACTGTCTTTAGTCCGATGCCACACTGTAGAAAAACGCGTTTCCAGCACATTGCAACTTCACCATGTTAAAAGTATCTTTAAATAGAAGTAAAAAGTCTTTATAGAGTAGTTAAAAGTCTTTATAGTCGGAATGTCACGCTTCCAAACTCCTGGCTTTCCATAGAAGAGCTCCAGCTCGCCAAAGCATTGGCCACAGCGGTCGTAAGTGCAGACCTTCTCACTCGTGGCTGCGCCAGTAGGGCAGTGGAGCACATCAATCACCCCGTCCTCAGTTGTACGGTCACAAGGAGCCGCTCAGGCTGCAAGATGTCTCCATCAGAAAGTATAAAGGGTGAGTCCAACATAGTCCAGCAATAGAGACATTGCAAGATCAAACGACCAAATCTTGCAAGCAAGGAGCCAGCAGCACGCACAGACTCGGACCCGTTGAAACAGGAGTTCCCTGTCATGGACTGAAACTTCAGCTTTATGTCAGAGAGAGGGAAACAGATCTGATGGCAAGTTGGAACGTCACAAATGACATTTTTCAACACCAACAAACTCAAGACATCTTCAATCGTTTTCAGGAAGCTGTAGTGGCCCATCTTACTTGGCACTAAGTCTCGAGTCACTTCAGCTTAGAGTAAGAGCGTTGATGGAAAAATAATCGTTTCTCCATATTCATGAATCACCCCCAGTTTAGACGCTCAATAGCTAGCGGTTTATCCCAAATATATGGGTGGTTGATACGGATCCAATCTTACCAAGTTACCACCCACATGCAATTCGTCAGTGACAACGGTCTGCCCGCCTGTTTCACCAGTACCGTTGAAGCTGGAAGCTTCCATTCTCGGAAGGCTTCCATCAGCGTCTGGCAAAGGGCAATCAAATGTGGCCACGATTCCAAGTCTACCAATGATGGAAGTGTACTAAACAGGCTAAGTTCCCACTGGGCAAGAATCAAACGAAATGAGACGAGCAGCCGCTTGAAACACCAATTCCTTGGATACTCTGCATGTGTTGCTTCAAAGTTATCCATAGAAGTTCTCCATGGTTAAAGTCTTTTCTTTGCAACGGAACCACTCGAAGCAGCGGTCCTCGTAGTTGGCAGGGCTTAAAAGAAGAAACATTCGACGCACCTTCAGCGGATGGCCGCATGGTATCTCGTATACATGAAATGAAGGCAAGTCGACAGTGATCGATGATCTTTCGACAATCGCAGCCAGTTTGCCATTTACAGCCGCATGAAGATTACAGGTTGCTTGCTTGTATCCCAATGATATCCAAATATAAAGTAACAACTGAAGACTACTAACAAATGATGGAGCCTCGTAAGTTTCATAGTCAGTCATGGCTGCAAGCCCTTCTTCCAAGCTCCAAAGCCAGAACACAGAGACTATAGTTGGGAAGAAAAAGCCGTTACCTAAATGACCTAGCCAACCTTCACCCACTACAGCCACCTGAAGCTGCTCCTGGCTGCGCTTCCAGTTGAGCCATTCAGAATGCCACACAGAATGCCCAGGTTTGAGATCCCAACCCCATTCATCAGGCAAGCTATGACGGATCATGATAAGCATAGCTGATTAACTATCATTACCTATGACCCTTCCATCGATATAGCTTATTCATCGTAACTAACATGATAAAAAAAATGTGGCTTATTAAGATGACCAAGTCTTGACAAAACTACATGAACAAAGATAAAGATATCCCCTTCACCCCATCAAACCATCAGATCCATCCGTATTTGTTGCTGACTCCGTGACCTCCAACCCGCCGCTGAGCTTCCCCACGGCTGCTTCGATCCAGCGTCTCTCCTCGGTGTCGGGAGGCCGTTGTCCCAGCTCGCCGACCTGCAAACATTTTGGAAGCCAACGAAACGGCATGCGAAGGGAAGAAGATATGGCTATGGGGCAATATTAACCAGCAATAATGGTGGCCAATAAGCAGCAAAACTATAGGGAAAACAATGGTTGATAATAGGGGAAGCGAAGATAATGCTAACCCAGGATGAAGCTAAACCCCTGGTTGATTGATTGGTTGATTAATTGGGGGGGTTACTAATCCTGGGTAGGCATTATCATGATATCCTTGACATCTGAAAGAAGATATCCTTGACATCTAAGATCATCTAAGGAAAGTGAAGATTTAATTCTGCTGCATGTTGCACACGTGATACACCACCATGTTCACCCTCCGACAGCCTGGGGAAGCTGTCGAGGGGCAAACGGCAGAACGTCCCTGGCAGAGTGCTGAGCTTTCCAAAGGCCTTGAAAACATTTTCGCAATGTTTAATAAAGGCCTAATAAGTTTAATACAACAATTCTATCAACATCTATCAACATGATTGTTCTTGTGTCCTTGATTCATAGCGATCACGTCAATGTTCTTTACTCTACTGTTCCACAGCTTGTTTCAAGAGTTTTCAAAGCCTCTGAGTTGCCCCCCCCGCAAATCAGGGCCTTGGATGTTGCAGCCTGATCGAAGGCTGAGAGATGATCAGGTCACCAGGGCGTGCACCAGTTGAGACCCTAAGAGCTGCCAAGCTTCGTCCCACGGAACTCACAAGCACATGGTCAACCCCAGAAGCTCGCGAAAAAGTTTTCTGAGTGCAATGAGTTTAATAGTTTCAATCAGTTTACCATGAGTTCAGTAGCTTCACCAAGAGTTTACAACTCTACAGAATCTGCTTTTCTTTCTTCGTCGCAACACACCCCATAGTGGATCACTGTTGCATACCAAACAAGTCTTTGGATTTGCTACTAGCACGGGGATGTTTATGAGATCAGCCAGATCGTGTAGAAGTTGTCGGTGGCTAGATCTCTTCGTCCAAAAAGTCCCTCTTCGGTCAAGCCAGCACCTGGTTGGATCCAAATGTAGCACTTTCCTGGCTGAAAGAGACTGTAGGCTTCGCTCAATTCCCGAACCCCCAATCAAGCCAAGGACACCCGCCACGCTGCTGCGGTATCGCACCCTCAGGCAGGCTGTTCATGGCAAGCTTTGATCGAATCAAAACAAAGTCTGCACAGCTTTGCCATTGGCCTTGTCATCCTTCTCAGAGATATCAGCTTCGCCTGTCAAAGCGTGAGAACAACGGCAGGCATTGACGGGGCACAAGCTACGCACCTTCTGGCGCCGGCAGGGAGCCCGGAAGATGTAAACCAACCTGCAGGACACAGCATCCATGACCTCAACCCCAGAGCCCAGCCTATGGCAGCTCATCAGCTGCGCCTGCGGACACTCCTGGTTCAGGTGTGGGCCCAACTTTGTTGCCTTCAACACCTTTCCACCGGGGATTTCTCCAGGCGACTCAGCATCATCCTTAGCTTCGGGAGTGAGCCAGGTGAACCCATTGCTTCAGCTTGAGCCAAGTCTCCACTGGGATGTCTCCAACAACGTCAGGATGACGCCTGGCAATCAATCCCATCACTACAAGCTTTGCCTTGGCCATTTGCATCGCCACCTCTCGGACCGCAGTGTGGCAATCATGTCGAGTAGCCCTTGCTCACGCAACAGCAAATCTCGATCTGAGCGGAGAGCCGGCATTCAGAACAGCTTTTCCCAGCAAAACTCAACCAACTCAACCAACTCAACCAACTCAACCAACTCAACTCTCAATTTGTCTCTGGACAAATTGGATGAACCATGAAACTTCAAACATTGCCAGGCAACGGGGCTTTGGACTTTGTCCCTCCATCCTCAGCGCATGCTCCCTCACTTCTGCCCGGCCCTAGCTGTGATGAATATGGCATGGCCTTTCCGAGCTTCTGCTGCCCCTGTGTCAACTCAGAACCGTGCTTGAATGGCACGGTGACCTCTGCCTGCATGCGTGAAAGTGAAAGAAAGCAAGCCCAAGTCTGGATTCCATCATGAGCGACTTCCTGATGGCACAGATTCTGAAAATGCCTTTTGATGACCATGATGATTAAATCAAACAACGTGCAAGTAAGCAGATGCGGGATACTAGCACCAGATGCAAAATGCAAGATGTTGTTTCTCCACTATCCTCTGGCTCGGGTGTAATGCGCACCTGAGAAGCATTGTGGCTATTCAGTCTCGATTGTGGCAACCTGGGCTGAAAAGCTGAAGGGAAAGACATTTCTGTTTGCTCAGTTTGCCCCTGTCTTTCCCACGATTTGGCGGTTTCTGACAATCGGGGACCCCAAATCACCCTCCACTAGGCATGTTTAGCAATAAACTCAATAAACCAACCATTTTGGAGCACCCCTATGGCTTGAGAAAACACCCACGCCTCGTACCAGGAAGTCTCTGCACCAACTGCCCATTGCTATGCTCTCCCTGGCGACACAAGGGGAGAGGCTCCCAACAACGCTCCCAACAAGGAGCCATTCTTAGCTGCTTCTACTGCGCTTTTTTAATTCTAAGCATTTCTAAGCTGCTTCTCCTTCACTTGGTTCACACTACGTGAACATCTTCGTGGGTTCCCATTGGTTTCCCAGTGGCTGACGAGGTGAATTCCCGTCCGATGGCTTCACCTCTTCACAGGGTAGGCCGATGATGTCTCCCATGGGAAAGGGCGCTGCGGATTGCGTCGGTTAAAACAAATCCTGTGGCTCCAAAAACAACAGCCTAGCAGAATACGAGCTACTTCGGCATGACCCATACACATGGCGCTTTGACAGACAGAAAGGCCAGTGGTGTCTGTCAAGTCTAATGGCAATACGCTTTAGATCGCTTTAGTGTCTTTCAAATTTGAAGAGCGAAGGATGGTTGTTTGATTGGGGGCTCTTGGGCAGATTTTCAACCTGAGCCAAGCTGAAGAGTCACCAAGTTCAGCCCAGGCTGCACTGACTTCTAGCTTCAAAACTCACCTTCCTGACAGGTGCCTCCAGAGAAATCTCGCATCTCACCTATCACATCTGCGAAAACAACCAGCCTACAGGGCCTGCCTTGGAAAGGGCCACCCAACAACTCATCAGCTGACCCACCCCCGCCACCAAGGACTGAACGTTGCTTCAGTCGCATGCGCTGCCTCCAACTCCTTCTTTGCAAGTTCCTCACGGCCTGGTGGAGCTGACTGGGCTGTGGGGCAGCTATTTCTGCGGAGGAAACCACCTACGGCCCCCTTCCCATGGAAAGCAACGGTGGCCAAGTACTAAAGATGGTCCAAACATGTTTAAATGCTGCTTTATGGCATGATTTTGGAAGTAAAGGTGTGGCCGACTTGCTGGAAATGTTTCTTTGCCACTGGCCACTGATTCAAGATCCAGATTCTTGCAAGTTAGAGTTCCAAAATATGATTGCAAGCCCTTACATTACATCATGTGAAATACAAAAATCCCACAACTTCGGCCCATCTTCCAGCCGCTTGACCAATGATTTCCCGGTGATTCAGACTGATTGTAACTACGAGATGTTGCCAAAATACCATCAACGAAAACTCCCTCTGAAAGATTGCTTGGCACCAAGTTAGCTGGGAAAAAAGTGCAATAAACATCACGGAAGGGTCCGGATCCCATGCGCACGCTGCCGCTCAGCTTGGGTGTTTTTCTCACGCAGTTCTTCAAATGAAGCCTGTGCGGACGGCATGAATCTACGACAACATAGAAACTCATGTCAATGTAGACATCTCTTGCGTTGCTGCTTGGCACATCTGAAACCCAAAAAAAAAACTTTGAAAAAAAAGCCTGAACCGAATCTTGAAGAAAATGGTTGCGAAGGAACGGCTCACATTGCAGCCTGCCAAGATACTTTGTCTGCAGCCTGACACCAGTGACCCACTGCAAGCAGACGGTCGTCAAGCAAATGCTTTCAAGGGGATGACCACTGTTCAACTCCACCGCAGGAGGCCTCCGCCAAAGGTACACCCAAGAGCCTTGGCACAGCACGGTGTGGCCACCGACAGCTTGACAGCACACTGAGCTCCCAGGCTCTGCTCGTTCACGCTCCGCTTGGTAGGCTCGACGCCATAGCTCTTGCTCGGCCTGCTCAGCCTGAGCTGCCTGGCAGGGCTCGGTGTCGCAGGCCGAACAGAGAACCATGCAGTTGGGGGTTTGGGGATGTGGGTAGCCACCGGATGCGAGAGCTTCATAGCTCACAAGTGAAGATCAGGGAGGAAAGCACATCAAGGGGCGCGGAACATCATAACAGCTATGCCAAAGAGATTCATTTCAACGGCAACTGATACAAGTACCAGCTTGCGGTGCCTCACCCAGCTGCGCCTCAGCAGGGACTTGTCATTCTACATGTGTCTGCTTGGTTCGTTGCGCCCACCACTCCCATGTCTCGCATTTTGGGCGGACTTGGACACCACGTCAGGTGGCCTTTTGCTCATTGGCAAGGTCCGATCACAGGCTGCCACACAACTCTGATTCTGGCTGATGCTTTTGTGGAACTGTGGCCGAGGTAGCCTGCTTCGTCAGAACCAAGTGTTCTGCACATCCGTTTGAATTGAATAGAGCGAGCATGCTCACGATGGCTCGTCAGTGGCTAGGGCCACCAATGGACGAAGGAAAGCCAGTCCAGAGCAAAATCAAAGAAACTATTGAAACATTGATTCTCAATTGCAAGCCTGGGTCAGTTCCGTTGGCCATCCTATCCTTGCTTGCCTCGCAACTGCTTTAGAATGCGAAGCGGCACCTGGAACAACTTGCTAAAAGGTACATTGCTTTTGTCTCCAAAACCTCCCTGTGTCGAGGAGGGTGCCCTTCAGATTCAACCCTTGCATCATCGATTCCAGTCATTGCCAGAAATCTCAGCATTGTGAAACAAAGGCTGGAACACTCAGACCGAGAGATTCCAGACCTGACTGCCTTAGTTAAAGTTGGAGAAACATTTTAGTGCAGTCTCAATGTGTCCTATCTCAACGAGAGAGGCAAGAATCATATATCTTAACATTGCTGTGCAAAAATTAGTGCAACTAACAGCAAGCATCAATTGCTCCCAAGCTGCATTATTTTACACTTCCACCGAAACTGCTGAAGAAGCCGGTCGTTTTAATGGGAGGCCTTGGTCAGATCTGCATTGGTTCAGAGGGGACTTGAGTGGGCGTTTCTCCAAATAGGGGCAACCCCCAACTCATCCTGCTTCAAAATCAACTAGAACTTAGAACAACAAACCGATCATGTCTGGGATACCCCTACTATGAGAAACCCCCGTGTGGAAAATGCAGCAGCCACAAAGCCCCGCACGGCTGGCTGATATCCACCTTTGTCACCGCATCGCCCTGGGTGCCGCAAAGAAAACACAGCGTTGCCAGCACGGTGAAGCAAACGTGTCACAGTCCAAAATGGGAAGCTTAAGCAACTTAATGGGAAGCTTGTCATAGCAAGTGCAGAAAGGGACATCAAGTTGCTATGTTATCATGCGGCTGTCGGATTTTGGTTTCATGCTCTAGGCCGTCTTCTTCCCCTCCCGCAACAAGGATGCGCAAACACAACTGACCCTGAGCAAAAGCGGTCATCACTTGTCCAAAAAGCTACTGCTCCCATTGCCACTCCATTGCCACTCCATTGCCACTCCATTGCCCCTCCATTGCCACTCCATTGCCCCCAGTGCTTTGCTAAGGTGCTCCAACTGTTGCAGACGTCCTGACAGCACGAGCCAAGGCAAAGTGGTCCCTCAAGAGGTGTCCATGCAATGTCCCTGTGCCTCAAGGCTGCTGGCTGTAGGAGCACCTCCCGCTCGCCTGCAGAAGCTCAGGGTTCAAAACACTAGCTGGACCCGGGTAGAAGGCAGCTCAAATAAAGAGAGAGAGAGAGAGAGATATATATATATATACATATGTATTATGTGTGTGTGTGGTTTCTGGTATTTGTTTAATGATAAATGGATAGATGGATGGATGGATAGATAGATAGATAGATAGATAGGTAGTAGATAGATAGAGAGATAGAGAGATAGACAGACAGACGGACAGACAGACAGACAGACAGACAGATAGATAGATTCATTGATTGATAGATAGATAAATAGATGGATAGCTGGACAAATAGATAGATAGATTGATTGATTGATTGAAGATGGATAGCTAGACAGATAGATAGATAGATAGATTGATTGATTGATTGAGTGATTGATTGATTGATTGGTTGATTGATTGATAAATAGATGGACAGCTGGACAGATAGATAGATAAATAGATAGATAGATAGATAGATACTTACTTCTATGAATACAGACATATATTTTTGTTCATTTCCTTGACCCGCATTCGTGAACTGCGGCGCAAAGGGCAGGCCTTCCGGACCCTCATAAAGAAGTCCTCAGCGGGTCAAAGCAAGGCTTTGGTGCCAGTTGGGGCAATTCCAGAAATTTCCCCGCTTGACTGCTTGACAGTTCTCTCTTGCCGTGACCCCTAAATTTGCAAAAGTGTATCCCTCAATTTTCTGACAAGCTTCGAGCCATCACCTTGTTTGGGTCCACTTCCTCTGGAGCTGGTCGATAAGTGCAGCAAGCCACGCATCCTGCAAGCCACCCAAAATGAAGCCCAAAGCTCAACAGGAGCTGCTGCAGTGAGGGTCCTGCAGTCACCAAGAAGCCTAAAGCCAAGCAACCAGCGCCTAGGAAACGGTCCGAATGAAAACGGCCGGCGCCGACAGGACCCCATTCGGCCCACCACATTCGGGGCGCAGGACTGCTTTTGCACATGCTGGATGCAAGAAGCATTTGGAAAAACAAGTGGCAAAACTACCTGCTAACCATGATTTTTCCAAAAAATGCAGATGAGAGTGATGACAACATGCATCAGTTTTCATCCGGACTCGACTTGTCCACTTGTGCCAAGGCTCCCATGATCGCACTCCACGCCCACACGCCATCCTGCGTCGAGAAGACATCGCTGTATGCAGCCTCAACAGCCGTGTTCGCCAATGAACTCAACGCCCCGGTTTTTTGGGCAAATTCGCTGGAGGACCCAAGTGACCCAAGTCAAAACTGCTTCCTGGGGTGAAGCTCACTGGTGCAACATGTGCTCAAACTTGGTTGAATCGCCATGTGGGACAAGCCTGAGATGTTCGTCGATCTACGATACATAACATTTGCAATGCAGCTCGTTACCACATGTGGAATTTCCTGTGAGCAATGTTATTCATAGCGTCCTTGTCATGCGTCTTGTTGCAAAACCCGACACCGAAGCTTACTCGTGCCTGGGCCCTCCATGCAGACTTGGAACCGCAACGCGTCTGCATGCTGGTAAGTCAACATCAGGTCCTCTAACCAGTTTTAAGAACATGCTCCATCCTACAAGGTAATAGAGTCTATCTGCAGGCAATTCCTTTTTGCCACCACTCGCAACGGCATGTTGGTGCCGTTCTATGGTTTCAACTTCCGCTACTTGATGACAAGCCGCGTCTCCCATAAGAGATAGCATCATGGTTCCCCCACGCCTCAGTGGTCATTACTTCATGTGCCAGCAAGTGATTCAATTTCAAGAAAGCTCCAGTCACTAAGCACCCTCTGCAAGGGCATGCATCTCTCCTCTCTCGGTCCTCCTCTAAGCTAGCAACGTTTTTGGATGCGGGACTGGTTCATAGTACTGCGGCTCCACAATCGTTGGTTTCATGCTTTCCTGCATCAACGGTGTTGTGCCCCACTGCATGACTACTGCTGCAAGTGTTGAAATTCCAGGCTTGGCAACCACAATTGCAAGAAGTGCGGGAAGGGTTGATGTGTGGATAGAGCAGCCATATGATAATTGACAAATTCATTTCGTACATTTCTGTATGCATGCATACATACACATAGTATGATACATAGATCTTGATATATATATATATATATGTGTGTGTGTGTGTATCAACTGATATATTTTCATAACCAAATTTCCACACACACACACACACCTCCGTATACATATCTATCTATATCTATATCTACAAATATATTCTTTTTTGGCATGTGTGTGTGCGCTTGTCTCCCTGTGTGTGCGTGTGTTTCTTTGTCTTCTTCCTTGTTCTCTCTTCTTCGGGCTGTAAGGCTTAGCACATCTTCATAGCGCTCCTTCACTTGGTCTTCCTGGACCATGGCATTCTGCTTCGCACAAGCTCCGAAGAGTTGCCCACTGCAGTCCTGCCCCAGGTGCCACGCTGACACAGTTCACACGGGTCCTTGGGGAGGGAAGTCTCCTGGAAGCAGGCCGGCTGAACCAGCACCTGTGACAGGTTCAAAGTTTCGTCCAAGGTAGCGAAGGTCCAGTGTCCACAGCTGTTTTCTGAGAAGCTTTGCAACTGAAACATTTCACAATGCGACCAGCAGCTGGCCGGCGCCTTGACCTGATGCTTGCTCTCTGATGCGGCAAGTGGTCGGAAGAGGTCCGCGTCCCTCATAGCATGGCAGGAATCAAAATTTCAGACCGCTTCAAATAATGCCACAATGGAAATGACCTGCTTGGCTTTTAAAAAAAATAAGTCTGCATTGTTCCACACACACATACGTGTATACATATGTATGTATATATAGATCTATGATACATATATATTTACATATACACATACATGTACATATACATATACATTTACATATGCATATACATATCTATCTCTCTGTCTATCTCTCTGTCTGTCTGTCTGTCTGTCTGTCCGTCTGTCTATCTACCTGCATCTATAAATAAACTACATTACATTACATCACATTACATTGCATTACATTGTATTACATTACATTTCATTTCATCACATCACATCATTTCACAGCACATTACATTACACATTGCATTTACATTTGCATTTACATTTACATGACATTATATACATAACATTCATGTTTCCATTTCTCTCTCTCTCTCTCTCTTGGATTGTTCCCGGTACAAGTCTCTAAGCAGGTATGTAATTGTCCTCCCATTCGTGCACTGTGCCTTTGATGCCACAAGACTACTCACCCCCACACCTAGCAGCAATATCAACTCATGATTCCAAGCGTCTTTCTGACCATATACTTGATGATCTCAAACGTCTTGCTTGGGACATCAATTGCCTTCTTGAGGCTGTACCAGGAGAAGCCTCAAGTCCAGTCTCGGTGACACAAGTGAGCACGTGTGTGGGAAAAAAAAACTACCATTTGGGTTGCTTCAAAGGCTCAAGCCAGAATGTGCTAGTTCCAGTGTACGAAAAGAAACCAAAAGAAAGATTCAGGAAATCTCTTTATTTCAAACACTTACAAAATCAAAAGCAACTCTCACAGCAACTGGTAAATCTCTTTGTTTCCTCAGTTCCGAATCTTGAATTTTAGACAAGGCAGCTCTCAAAGCAATTGGGAACTGCAGGCACGATGTTCATGTGCGACGAGCCCTCGCTCCCCAAGAGCAAATCGGCAAAGAAATCCAAATCGACCTGCCGCATCATTTCATTGTGATGCAACCCACTGAGCATGAGCCCCGAGGCCACATCACATCTTCAATAAGGTATTAAAGTACAATCCAAACAGCCACCCCTTGGCACATCTCTACCCCAAGGGGAAACACCCACTAGATCAGAAGATCCGAGTCTTTCCTACTGAGAAACGTGCAGCCAAACCCGGCAGCATGTGCTCATGCGCTACAGTACTGAACTGATTCTGTTTCCCTCCAGCACTTGCTATGAACAGTAAATGCAAGGTGCTTCGCGCAATCTCATCTGTCATTGAACTTTTTCCCACGGTCCAAACAGTGTTGACATATATCAATCTTATATAAGCAGGAGTCACTTCTTTTGCTGCCATGCTTGGAAGTTTCATCATCTGCTATCTTTACACGCAGACTGCATCAAAAAGTGCAGCTTCCAAACCTGATGAGCAGAGCCACCAGGGTGGGCCGGGTTGGGCCAGCTTGAGCAACAGCGACATGCGATCCACTGCTTAGAGACAAGCAGGAGTCACTTCTTTTGCTGCCATGCTTGGAAGTTTCATCATCTGCTATCTTTACACGCAGACTGCATCAAAAAGTGCAGCTTCCATTCACCCCCAGCTTCCACTCCGCTCGTGACTCATCAGGTTGAACCAAGTGCTGGTAGGAATGCCATGTTCCAAAAAGTAGATGGCCTTCTCAAGCACTGAGGGAAAAGCTAAAACCAGGTCGGAAATCTTGAGGCGTTGAAGGTGATTCAACCTATGGATGTAAGTCACCGCCTCGATCTCCTGCAAATAAATTTCCATTACCCGGCTGCTCAGCCAACGCCCTCGTCGGCGCACCAATTCACTGTTCTCAGTGACGGACGCCAAGCGTCCAAGTAGCTCCGCCAGGACGGAGACTAGCAAGGTCGTATGGGCGGCCTGCAGCTGAGCTTTTCGTGGGCAGATCAAGCGCCTGAAGGAGGCTGTTGAATCTGCTTCTCAAAGTTGATCCCGACATCTGCCACAGTGGTTCATGCGAATCATATTTTCAAAAAACCGCAGTGAGGAGGAGAATGATGTCCTTCTGATCAACACGTGCCGATTGATGCTTTGCAGCTCTGCCTCTCGTCTTTGGGTTGTTGATCCGCAGCAAAATGTGGTTCATTCCTGGCGCCACATCGATTGGAAGAACCAGATCTCTTCGACTTGCGTTCAAAACCTCACCGACACGGAGGATACCTGCCCACATCAGGGCAAAGACTGCAGCTTCAATCGGCCATCCCCAATACAAGGCTACCGTCAACATGCTCAACAAGATAGAAACCGGGAGTGCAGGGTGATGTTCATGAGGCTCATCTGACAGCCATGCAAAAGCAACGTCCCATGCCGGAATCAGTTGCTTCTTCAGCAGGGGTTTCAGCATGGCCACACTGTTTATGGTTTCTGAAAATCGCCCGTAACTCTTTCCCGATGTATACATTGCCCGACCGTATTGCACCAGCCAGCGTGAATGTCCAGCATGTTTCGAAATGAGATACCGTGTGTTTTCCAAAGCCATTCCCTGAATACAGCAATGAGCTGCATCCTTCGCTTCCTGGTCTCCTTTCTCACAACTCTGTCTGCTGGCAGCAAAAACGCACTCCTAAGAGCAGCTCTCTCCCGTTCAGCAGCTGACGTTGGCATCATGGCATGGCAAGGCGCTACCCAGATCATCAAACCAACATATCCCCTTAAGGTTCTTCCCCCAAAATCCTTACGGCCACCACCAAGGAGAAGGAGGAGACAAATCGAAAGGGGGAGGAAGAAGGAAGGTGCACGCCAAGAAAGGGGGAGAATGGAGTGGTGAGAAGAGCCCAGCAGAATGGCCAGAATTCCAAAGCCAAGACAGCAAGCAAAGCCGAGGAAACGCCATAAGTCCAAGGCGTGAAGCAAGTCCAAGCCAAAGCCATTCCAGGGGCAAATTCCAAATCCATACCCCCCGGAATGCGAGAAAGTCCAAGAAGCAAAAGCGTCGCCAAAGTCCAAGGAGGAAGCTCCAGCAAGTCCAGGAAGCTGGATGAGAATGAAAAGCCTGATCCAATTCGCTGCGAAACGCCTGAACCCGAGATAGTGCAGGTCAGCCAAGGAATCCAAGTCAAAGAATCCCGAAAGAGACTGACATGAAGTGGACCTCAACTCTTCACCTCTCGTAGGGTCATCCGCAACATTCAAACGAGTCGGAGCAAAGAACCAAGCCGGATAGGCGCCAAAAGCTATCTGGACAGCGCAAGACCTCTTCATCATAGGTTGCAAACTGTAAGCGCTGCTCCTTCCTTTGGACAATGCACCCTTGGAAACTTGAGAATCAACTCCAAGGCAAAGACGAGCATCAGGTGAGCTCATGGAGGCATCTTCAAGAGCGGCAACTGCAGCAAAACTCTCAAGGACATTGATGTGGCTCTTCCTCTTCCAGCTCCAACATTTCCGCAACTTCCATGGAGTAGTAAGCACCACATCGTTTGCCACAACGCTCTCAAGCCCCGTGACCTCCGCCTCATTGGCAACTTCAGCTCTGCATCTTCGTAGGGCTCGAGCAAACCCCAATGCAACATGCTTTGCCAAACCGGGAACATAGGCTGCAGAGGGCTTTGTGTACTTTCCTTCGATCTTCACATGATCATGCCCTCCGGGACAACGCACGGTCAAAGACTCAATCATGTAGGTCAAGAACATGAACTCCTTCTTGTGGATGCTACCAAATTGGCAACTGGCAAGAATATTGTTGGCGAAACCCAGCTCCTCCAAAGTCTTCCAAAACCTCAGCCAAGCCATCTTGCTTCTTCTGGGCTGCTCCAAACCACAAGGCCTTCGCTTCCTAAACCCAACCTTCAGAATGACAAAGCTTCGATATGCCAACTGATTTCCAAGGTAGGTCTTTGGGTTGGTGAGGTCAAAGCCATAGGGGTTCGAATAGCTCCTCACCATGGGATGAGCCGCAGCAGAGAAGCTTGTGCAAGGTGGTTCCACCATGAAGCTAGCAAATCGTCCAACTTCAACCATATGCACAACCCACTGAAGGAAACGAAGACCTCGAAGATCATAATGGTTGCTGTCACTCAAATCAAGGACAGGAGCCACGACCAAACCAAGAGCTGCTGCTGCCTTGCTAATCTCACCGGCTCCACCGCAAATTTCCACAAAGTCGAATCGAAGCAAAGGCGGCTTGTAGATACTGTCAGTCCCACATTGCACAGCCCCGATCTCCTCAGGGACCTCCATCTCACCCAACAGCTCCTTGAGTCGAGAACGCAGCGGGCTATCCAGCATCGTGTAGCCACCCTTTTTCTCCGATGATTGCCAAAGAGCCATGGCTGTCTTCTCAGAGCAGTGACCGCTAACAAAAGCTCCCTTCTCAATCGAAGAATCCGAAAGGTGAAGATGCTTCGAGTAGTCGACTGCAATGTTGGCCACGGCAAGAGGAGCCACGCAAGCAAGCAAGACCATCTCCTCAGCAGCTCGGCGGCTCAAAGGTAGCAAAGGGGGACAATCATCTCGTTCAAGTCCTGATCCCAGCGTAAACGTCTCATCAACAATGGAGGTCAAACATCTCCGATATAGAAGCACCGAGACCCAATTTCCAGTCAAACGAGCGGCAAGTTTCGGAGTGATGGAAGGCAAACGTGCAACTCGCAAGCTCATCGTGGACAAAGCTATCCTCTTCGCCAAAGGGGCACCCACATAGCAGGCACCAGACCTCAACGTTTCAAGCCTGGAATCTATCTCCGCACCTGCAGCCTTGAAGTGGTCCTCAGCCTCAACGTCTTTCTCGGGTGAACCTTCAAGTCGGTGTTTGTCATAGATGGCTCTTGCTCTACCCAAAGCACGACATGCGAAGCTGTTCAACTTGGGGGTGGAGATGCGCTCAGCTCCCAAAGCAAAGAAGTCATCTATGATGAGCCCAGTCCATCTCGGACCAAAAGGAACTCGATGGTGACCTAGTAGTCGTTCTTTGTCAATCAGCAGGCCCTCATCCACAAGCAATCTCTCACGCGAACTCAAAGCGAACTCGACGCCCAAGTGATCACCTTGGAAAAGAGATCGAAAGACGGGGAAAACCTCCCCGAGGGATCCCGATGGAGGCTCGTGCTTGGCCTTCCCAAGCTGGGTATTTTCAGAAACCTCCCCGAAGGGTCCCGGTGGAGGCTCGTGCTTGGCCTTCCCAAGCTGGTCACCGTCATCAGTCCTTGATCTCTTTCTTCTCCCAAGGGTCTCCTTCTTCTTGAGGTAAGCTTCATGCGCCAAAGTGCCACTAAAGTCATTCAAGGGAAAGGAGAAAGGCAACATGTTGGTTCGAGCTCTTTCATCACTAACAAGCGCTTGGTGGTAGAAGTCACGTCTGTCAGTCACCGATCCCAGCAGCTTTTGTCCTTGCGCAACATGAAGCTGAGCCAACAAATGACCTGAAGGGAGATGCTTTGAAGGGCCATCCACATGGTACTCACGCAAGTTCGGAAGTCGACGATCACCAATCTGCCTGTCAATGGACTCATTCTTGTAGACCTGAAAGACTCTGCAAAAGTGATCAGGGCGAAGAGGTGCATCACAAAGACCTAACATGCCATTCACGTCCCAGAGCTTTGCGAGTTCGAAGTTCGTGTTCTTGTCCTCATACGCAAAAGTTGGTTGCAGCTTCCTCGGAACCTTCTCACCATGAAGCAAGAACGCAGGCTCAACAAAGGGCAACCAAAGAGCATCCTCAAGGTACGACTGCATATCCCATAGTCCTCTTCCAATGATCTTCAAGCGATTGGGCTGCAAATTCCTGTGAGGTTCAAGTTGCGGGAACTCATCCAAAGGAAGGAGGGAGGAGTTCTCTACATAGAGCTCAGGAGTGCGGGAACGAGAGTAAGCATCACCAAACTCAGCACAACTCTCAACAAAGCTCTCAAGGTGCATGAAGGCTTCAGCCAATTGAGGTCCGGCACGTCCAGGGGCAAGAGGAAACATTTCCCGGGAAGCACCACACACGGTCAAGCAACCACGAAGTCGACGGTAAACTCGTTCATGAAGTTCACCAGGTTGCCTCCTGATCTCATCATTCGTTGGAAATCTCCCAAGGTAAAGCTGGTTCAGCACCATCACAATCACGTGCAGAACACGAGCTCTTGCCAACTTCCTCAGTCGATCTCGTGAAAGACCAGGGCCAGACCCACTAAAAAGCCCAAGTTCAGGAGCTGGTAGTGGAAACACCGTGGAAGGCGAGCATCTACCATCTCGCCGCGTGACAGCAAAACTTTTCTTCAAGCGCCACGAAAAAGAAGTCCTCGTAGCACAAATCCATCGTGGCAGGCAGACGCACCACTGGTCGAAGTCGATGGAGTCCTTGAGGGGATGGGAAGCACGCTCAACATTCGCTCTGGAGATCAAGCATCCTCCCCTTCTTCCTGCGGCTGCTGCTGCTGATTTCCTTTTCCCTTTCCCTTCTTCTTTGGATTGTTCTTTGCCTTTGGGTTTGCAGTGGTAGCTGGAGAGGCCGGAGCTGCTTTGGAAGGAGTGGCGAGTTCCTGTCTCTTTGTCTGAATGGTGTCCAACTCCTTCAAATAGGCCAGAGCTATTGTAATCCATCTCTGATCCGCTAAAGGCACAAAGCTTCTGCTCCGAGAAAACTGGCCTGACTGACGGTTCTGGTAAATGCTGGATGGGAGGTCGTCCTGGAGACAAAGAACAGCTGCTAACTCGAAACGACCGTTGTCCAAACATGCCTGCTCCAGTGTCACCGCCAGCAAAGCTATGGCATCTCGAGCCGCCATCACATTATCGGCCTGGAGAAAATCGAACACTTGCATCACCTGCCATTGAAGTTGCCCTAAATCTCGATGACGTCCATATCCTCCGAACCTTTCGAGATACCTGGTGCCGCAAATGCCCCGCTGCAACATGTCCTGGGGGCTTCCCTCTATTGGCACCGTTGGGTTCATCCGTCTCGCCATGGAAGCCAACACCGCATTGAAGAATGTTCCCCTCTGAGCAGCCAACTCCGCTTGCAGCTTTGCACGCCCAGTTGATCCCCGGGTGCCAGTGGAGGATACCCCTCCTAAGTCCAACATAGGGTCTGTTGCTCCCTGAGCCAACTGAGCCACCAAACTGGTGAGTGCTTGGGATTGAGCATACACTGCTTGGGCTAATGGGTTGCCTCCTTGAGGTGGAAGTGATGAAGATCTCTCCATTGCCAAAGCTGCAACTTCCGGGGGCTGATAGGTCAACGGGTTGTGCAAGATACCAGGGGTCTGAGATGTCGAAGTCCTTGGAGGCGTCTGGAGATGCCGAGTCAATGCCGAAGGCGCCAAAGCTGGTCCCTGTACCGCACGAGAAAGAGGTTGACTCAAGGCAGGGCAAGAAGCTGACACGGGGGCAAGCACGTGGTTCTCCAACTCCTGTTGCTTTGTCGCCAACGATCTCAGCTGAGAGCTCAATTCTGAATTTTGCTTCAGAAGGACTTCCATAGATGCATGAAGGGAGCTCGTAGTTGGCTTCTTTGGTTTTACGCCTGAATCGTCTCCTCCACCAGGAAGTCGAGGAACCCCAGTGGCCTTTGCCTTTGCCTTTCGCTTCGGAGCTTTCTTTCCTGAGGCCACTGGAGTCGCCACTACAATTCCTTCTTCTCCCGAATCGGCAGTGACGTAGTTCAAAGCCTGAAACTCCTCGAAACCTTCTAACCACTCCTTGGCTGCTGCGCGTAGGGCAACAGAATCGGGAAGGGCAAAAGGCTGCTCGTCGTCGAAGCCATAGACGATGTACTCGAAAGGACGAAAGGTTCTCATCCTGGAAACAATCGACTCGTCGCAGTCGATGATGAGAACTTTGCAGTTGTCTCCGGTTGGGGCAGCTGCTCCTCCATCCAACACCACCGAAGGGACTTCGACTTCTGTGAACGGGCCCAACATGCTGCTTCCATCTGCACCTGAACCTGCTAGATTGAGATCTTCATTGGGTAACATTCCAAGAGGCACTGCGAGCAAAAGGCCTCCTGGTCTTTTCAAGATAACCAGGACCGAGAATTCCAGGTGACCATCCTCCTCTTCTTCGGAAGGCCAAGTGACCACATATGGCTCCATGTCCTGAGAAACCATCACCAGAGATTCCATGGTCAAAGCATGCTCCTCCTCTACGGTCTCTGCATTCAAGGACTCGTCCGCACTTGCCATGATCCTCAAGGTTGAACCTCAAAGTGCTCAATTCCGGCTCCTTCCAAGTATGTCCTTGCCTCCAACTCTGAAGGGAAGGAATGGCTGATGGATGTTGAATTGGCCAATGATCCAATGACCTGCCAATAGGAGCCCGAGGACTTGAAAATGCAGGGCACGGACAAGTTGTCACAACGGACCACAGCGTAGAACCTGCTGCGCAAATCCAAGACAGGAGCCCGATTCGGAGAATGAGCCCTGCCGTTCTTGACCGCCTTCGCCCACTGTCCTGCTGTCCAAGCTCTGCGAACTCGTCCTTCAGGAGACAAGTTCCCACCAGAGAGGCGATTTGCTTGACCAAGAAGCTCAGGGGGACAAGGCTGAAAAGAAGCCTCAATCTGGGCTCGATGCTCACCACGACCAGAAGAGCTAGCAAGACCAGGATTGTCCACAACCTCGAACTCTGAAGGTCCTGGAGAGGGCACACGGCCAGCAAAGGATCCTGAGGTGACAGAAGCCAGGAACTTCGTAGCTTGAGAGGCAGGCCCCTTAACTGTGATCTCGAGTTGCTGATAGCGACACGAAAGCTCAATGATCTCGTCCTCTGGGATTGAGCTGGGGGGCATCCAAATAACCAGCTAGCCGCAGCAACTGGTTGTTGTGTTGACGGCCTCGTGGTGGCCGTGGTGATGAAGTGGGTGCCGGAGCACCACGAAGGGGAGTTGGAAGTCCAAGGAAAATCCAACAGAGATAGGCCACAGAGCCGGCCCCAAGCACGCAACCAAGAAGGAAGCAAGCAAGGAGAGACCCCAGACCAGGTTGGTGGCAGTAGAAGGGACACCCCAAACCGCAGAGGTTAGAATGAACAGCGGTGACCGCAAGGTTCAACCAATCAGTAAAGGGGCCCACCTGCATACCAGCTTGAGCAACAGCGACATGCGATCCACTGCTTAGAGACAGTTCTATGCATGCTTGGTGCTTACAATTCATGCCCCATGTTTCTTTGAAATCGACATATGGGAGGGTGGTTTTGACATGCTTTGACCGCATGTTAATTAAACTCAATCAGGGTCGTCATTTCCACAAACAAACTCGACATTGCGGAGTCCCCCACTGCAACTTGGACCTTTCCAACTGCATCTGAGCCCAGTTCGACCGCACCCTTCCCTGTGCCTGCGTGGTTGGCCTTGACATGACGTGCTTTCGGTACCGGTGGGGAGGGAACAGCTCTGCTATCACTGCATGAATTGCATCACGGCTAAGGTCTCAACGGCAGCCCATCTATTGCTGCCTGTGCTGCAAAAAATCATTGAAAATGATGGGCGTTTCCCTTGTTGCCCTTCTGCTTCATATTGCGACCCACTTAATGGTCCGCGACAATGTGCAAACACTGTTTAAGTATCAAAGATTCACAGACTGTATATCTCATGTCCATCTTGCGCTGGTATATCTCATGTCCATCTTGCGCTGGTAGGGATGCACACGTGACAGGAAACAAACACGGAAACAACCAAAGATAGAACAAATCTGGCGAACGTTCACAAATGTGAAATATCACCCTTTCCCGAACTACATACATTGTCTGACCTCCAGTCGGCGGCCCACCGACATGGAGTAGCAGCTGGCGTCTGGGCCTGGAACAACACTGCGATCTAAGCTACCGAGGCCAGAAATCCAAGGTTTCATAGACTCCGCCGGGGAAACTGAAGAAAACTGAAGAGTAGAAGGGACGGACACGAGTTCGAAGCCACAAAAAGCCCAGCCTGCTAGAGGATCTGCCTTCTTTACCGGCCAGGCTCCATAAGTCATACAAGACCTGACATGGAACTCTCAGCAGGTTGAGTGATCGTGGCCCTGTGGCCCTTAGTGATGCTTCCTGTCTTAGATGAGACCCTGCCATCGCCGCCCTGAGGAGCTCGCTCACCCTTCGCATCCCAACTGAAGCCTTGGTGCCGGCGGACGTTGTCAACACAACGGTGCCGCTGCTGTGCATCCGAAGCACCCGTGCAGGTATCGAATGATTCGTCAGCAGCGTTCTTCTCGATCTTGGCTTTGCAGGCCAAGCGACCTTAGAGTTTCGAAGGCTCATCAGCTTTGCTTGCCCAAAAGTCTCCGAAGAAATCTGGGTTTGAGAAAAGATCTATGAGCACCTGACACTCTTCCGCTGACGCAGCACTCTTGTCAGGTGAAGAAACAACCCCCTCGCCGGTGCAAACTCCTGCAGCTATCACAAGCAAAGAAGAAGCAGCCAAGCAGAACAAGCATTTTCTGAGCAATTCAAATCTTCTCACAGTCCTTTTCCAACAAGGCCTTCCATGGTTTCCACTTTCTGATGCTTAGGCCCCTTCCCACCCTGAAGCCGGCACAATGTTAGGGGGGCAATGCTCAAGCAGGGACAAGTTTCTGAAGGGCGAAAGTTCAAATGGGTAGCAAGAGACCAAAATAATTTGGTCCGGCTGTGCTCTCTTTCCTGGAGTTTCCGGAGTCATTGATAGAGCTGGTATCTACATGAAAATTGTCAGCTCGTTCCCAATCTGCAACTGCAGGCAGTTCTGCTGCGCCTTTCCCTGAAAGCCCATCCCAGGTGAAAGAGAACTGGCCTCCAAAGATTTGAGCGCAGCGCTGCAGCTCTCCGAATCAACCTGCGACCAGCACGCTGTGGAAGGTGCGATGGGTGCCCAAAGTTTGGACGGAAAGGCTGCCAGAGATCTGCCAAAATCTGCGGTTGGTGCCTGGCACATCCAGTCCTTCAGCTTCTCTCCGATGGCCACAGGCTCAGCACGTGCACAAGTAAGGCAGTTGGTTGGAGCAACCCATGTGAGAAGGCGGGGTCAGTGGCTTCGAACTTATAATTTGTGGCAGCTAACAGTAGCGGAGTCTGCTATTGGATGTTTGAATACTTTGTTGATGCCATGGCTTGTGTTGGTTTCTGGAATTTGCTTGCTTTCTTGGGGGCATCTTGGTTGCAAAATCTGCTCTGGGGCTACAGAGAATATATAGTACCTGCAATTTTCTCGGTCTGCGCTAAAGTGATCATTCCAATTTTTGGTCATGAACCCAAGCGCTTAGAATCACCATTCATTAGTGGGGCTCGAGCTGTAGTCGTTTCGGAAATACCAAAATTGGTGGGAAACTCTTCTTGAAAAACCCACTGAATCTTTCAATGACCAGCTGTAAGGCTTGGGTTAGAAAGCTCCCAGTCCACTTCACAAGTGAGAACAAGCACGCAAGAAAGCAAGGCCTGATACATAAGCATGGTGATTGAAATTCAACATAGCATCCCAGCTCATTTTGGCATCTTGTTTTTGGGGAAGCTTGAGGGGGCAGATGAGAACGACAGTGAAGACTGTGAACGGTTGTGTTCGGAGCCCCTCTAACAAGTAGGTTGATTTAGCAACTTCCATTCACAACTGCTCTTTGGTATGAGCATATGTCAAGTAATGGCCCAGAAGCTAAGAACTTTAAGACAAACACAGCTGAGGTAACCCCGTATCTTCAAAATAGTCTCCAATTTGTCATCATCCTCATATCGTCGTATGGCCAAGAGTTCCCAACCCAAATATTTGGAAAGGGATGGTCCTTGCTGAAATTGATGCATTTCATGATCCTGTGTTCACTGATTTAACTGCAACAGCCAAGTGATGACTGGCACGGGAATCGAGATCTGACCAAGAGACGGAGTCGCTACTTCTCAAATCCACTGCGACCTCGGCTGCATGAATTCAAGCCCAAGCTCACCACAGCCAAGAGATCCCTTCATCAGGCAGGTTGCTACAGCAGTTGGCTGTTGACCGCAGGCAGTGAAGTAAAGCCGCAGCTGTGGCTTTGGGATACCTCCGGTGCCAAGACAGCTGTGATGGTATGAAGCAACGGAATACTTGACTCGCAACTTTTCACAAAGAAGCACATGGTCACACTGGGATGCAGCAGTTCATGCCGGCATGAGTTTGAAGATTCAAAGAAATTCTGGGGCCTGGCAGTGCCTAAGTTCTCCGAACCACACAGGAAAAAATAAGACAAGAAATCAAGCCCGGGACCAGAGAAAGAGAGAGTCCAGAATCAGAGAGAGAATATGTGCATATATGCATTTGAAAAACAAATGTAGATATATGAATATATTTCAAATTTCAATATATATATAATGTTTACTTATTTATTGATTGATTGATTGATTGATTGATGGATTTATTTTTTCATTAATATTTATATACTTGTATATACGTAGAAACATGTATGTATATATATCTAAAGCACTATGAAATCGTATCCGTGTGTGTGTGTGTGTCAGATTTGTCCCAAACATATCCGCATGCGCAAAGGTGTCAGCTGGGCACCTGCAGCGACCGCCACGTGCGAGAGCTGCTGGTCGCATCCGCTTCCCACCTGCGTCTGCAAAGGAGGCCACGTTGCCTCTCTCGTCATGTTGTTGTTCTCTCTCTGTCTTACTCAAATTTACTCAATTTTTCTATTATTCTTTTCTCTCTTCTCCTTTCCTCTCTTCTCCTCTCCTCCTCTTCTCTTCTCTTCCCTTCTCTTCTCGTCTCTTTCTCTGAAGGCTTTGATAGGCTCCCCAACGCCCTCACGGGGTCGCATTCGCCACGGTTTTATGGGCGATTGGGCTAGGGCAACAGTGATCAAAGGATTCAAAATCACCCACTGCATCAAACTATGAACTAAGTAAAGACATGCAACTACCACAACTCAGTAGTAGCCTCAGATATGAAACAATCGGGACACTCGCCTAAACTCTACCGGTGTGCTGTGCAGTGAGACATGACATGAAGCATGACGACTCATCGACTAACAAGGCTCTTACCATCTGAATAGCCCCACTCCTGAAAGGCATTGCAGCCGCCTTCCATTTCTGCATACGGATCTTGAAGGAAGATGGGGTGACTTCAAGATCTTCAAACATTATCAAACATTCTCGTCATCTTGCTGGTTCTGAGGGTGTCAAGTCTTGACGTTGGGCACTATGACAAGGGGTTGCATTGGAAATAAAAATCTACGAAGCACACCATAAGGAACGGCTTAAGCTCGGCTTCTTTGAAGGATGTTCCGTCCCCCCAGTCGGCTAGGCCTTGAAGGTGGGGAAAATCCCACCAGTCCAAGCAGGGGCCTGAAAGAAATCTGATGTGCACAGCACCCACATGCACCAGAGCAGATCTCAGATTAAGTTTGAAAAGGGTCCGCCTGGTCAGCACCCAATGTGCACGAAGGCAAATATACTTGTTAGCACACTTGCAGTTCTGCACATACTGTTTGGTTTGCAGTTCTGCTGCCGGAGCAATTTGATCTAATCTCTCTCATGACCTTGGTCACTTCTAAGCGTCACCCAACTCTGGCTGCCTTCGCGGTGAGCGCAGCCGCAGTGGATGGGACTTCTGGAACCTTGTTGTCCCCGGGAGGGGAGGTTGGGGCAGCTGGGAAGTCGCCGGTGAGTGCAGGGACGTCGCCTTTGACATCCTGGACGGACATTGACATGTCTGGGAAAGCGTCCAGCGGAGACGGCTTGGCCTTGGGTGCTGCTGTTGCTGCTGGGGGGGCTGGTGTAGCTGCAGGGGGAGCTGGTGTAGCTGCAGGGGCTGGGGCCACAGGGGCTGGAGGCGCAGGGGCCCCGGTGGTCGGCGCGGCAGGTTCACTGATTGGAGGCAACGGAGCGATGACCATCGATGAGCCAGCCAGATCCGTCGGAGGCTCCGTGGCAGACACTGGGGCCGTCCTCAGCGCAACTCAGTGCAATCTTTGCATCTCAAAGCGGTCATGGGATTTCATAGGTCAAAGGCAAACCTCTATCCAGCACAAAAGAATCTGTAAGGCTCTGAGGGCCCCGCTCCGTGGATGGAAAGAAACTCCCCTGGCAAGGTGTTCAGCAAGCTTCACAAGGCATGAGCTTTGATAACCAAACAAGTTCCAACGGAGATGATTGTCAAGAGATGTCAAGAGTAACCTGCCCATGTGCAAAGAAGATCAATGAAATACTCAACGGGAAAGTCTCTGACCTGAAGTTGTCTTGGCGCTGCTTTGGGCGCTGCCTTCCATTCCGTTCCCTGGCATGAGGCAGTTGGCAGTACATTTCAGAATGTGAATGGGCTGTCCTACAGTGGGGAGATGTCAATGGGTGACTCTGGGAACCCGTGTTTCACAACATGCTTGTTTTGCCTTGCCTTACCTTGTTGCATGTTGTGTGGGTGCACGTTGCGAGCAAGACCCTGCCTGCACTGTGCAAGACATATGGCTATCCTATGACACCTTCAACCGGTTGTAGAAAAAAATCACCAGAATCTTGTCATGATCAGGTCATCGCCTCAATGCCAGCGAAGGCAAAGGCATAGGAGGGCAAGTGACCGGCGCTGCACAAGTTCGATGTGCTCAATGGCACCTTGGCACAGACCGGGTGAAACCATGTTTCGTGAGTGCCTGAACGACCTTCCACCAACATTGCTCTGCAACATGTGGCTCCCTTAAAGAGAGGCCATTGTGACGGTCTATCTCACAACGCCTATGGTAGCGCCAAGCTGTACCGTGGCATCCCAAGCGCCTGAGGGACACGATTGGTTGCACCCACCACTTGCTCCGGCCCGGCGTTGGGCAATGTGTCCCAGACCTCGGACCCTCCCAAGGCCCCAAGGGTTCATCCACACGTTGAGGATATTCACATCTACATATACATGAGATTTACATGCCTAAAATATGCATTTTACATCATCTTACATATGCATATTCGCCTAAAAAATAGTATCTTATACACATCCTGCATCGTGCTACTTTATGACTTCACCTAGCAAGATGAAGACCGCCAAGAGTTCACTCCACTGGAGGCTCCCTGTACCAACAAAAATTTTCAAGCTGGGCCGTCTGCAAGAAAATGAAGCATGATATGAGGTATGAGTGGAAAATGATATATGAAATAGTTTTATTCATCTATTAATTCATTTATATAATTCATCTATCCATTTGTTCGTTTCTTCTTTTGAGTACATGTAAACACACACACATGCATACATACATACATAAATATATATATATATACATATTCAACTATTTATATTTATATACACATATCTATCTATTAATTTGTTTATTTGTTTATTTGTCTATCTATTTTTCTATTTATATAAGTCAGATTTACAAGTGAAGTACATTTGCATTTACATTCATTCTTAAATTGAAATCAATAGACACATAAATAAGATAAGTTTAAATATCAAACTTGCGTTTGCCCCACAGTCAGACGTTCCTCCTCAAAAGTCCGCATTTTCTGAGTGTTCGAGCATACCCGGCAGAAGCTTGTGGGGCTATCCGGCACTGCTGCCCATTGGTATGCAGGGCCCTGAGCAGGCGAGTTGCAAATTCGGCCACGAGCGTGGCCCTTGGTTTGAGAACATAAGAGACCCCTCCGATGCATACCACATATCATGCTATGACTGCGATGCTCACGGGGACGAGAATCTTCAAAGCACCCAGGGACACAGTTGAGGATTGCCCTGCTTTGGACGCTGAGGTGTCCGACAGTGCCGCCAAAGTTGCGGCTGCCTGAAAAGCGCAGCACTGTCATGTCACCCTTCCACACCGGTAGACGTCAATTTTTGTCAATTACTGATTCTACCGCCGCTCGAGTGAGCTCACCTCTCCAGTGCATCAAGCCCACCCGTTTTGGCATCTTGACATGCTCTCGCTCTTTTCCTACCTTTTTCCCCATTTTTTACAGAAACCGAAATCTCATCCGTCTCTCACAGTCTCGTAGATCTCGGCAACATCCTCAGTTGATCTTGGGAACCGACTCGAAAAGCTAGAAGAATCTGACCAAGGCAAGAGTTCCTAAAGATTGGACAAAGAAAGCCTAAAGGAGTGCCGCTGCCGTGCCCATCCTCTGCCATGCAATGCAAGGCAAGCGCTATTTTGTGCAATCACAATCTGCCGTGGCCACTCAGGTCAGCAGGTCATGAAAACGTCCCACTTTTGGGGCGATAGACTTTCTACAAAGGCTCGTGATGCAAACTTAATCAGATTAACTCTTTGACATCAAGCTCCTTCTAAGCTTGAGATGTCATTGAAAGAACGTATTTGGGCAAACGTTTGCCTTACCTAAGCTTTGACCAAACGGAATGCTGAAGCGAAGGGTTTGGGACTATATGCATCCAAAAAAGCGAACATGCCTTCACAGGCAAGTGCCTGATGCGAGTCACACAGCATGCTAGAGAGACGTGATCCTTGGAGAGGCGTCTTCTGCGGCTGCTGCACCCAAGTGTGCTAAAAGCACACCTCGGCAAGCAAACTCGTGATCATCCCAGCGAGTGACCCATTCTGCAAAGGTTGGACTGATGCTGCAGTAGCCATAGAAGGCACCTGCCAGCTGTCCAGTAATTGAGCCATGGCTATCAGCGTCGCCGAGCAAATTCACTGACTTGACCACTGCCTCATCAAAGGTGGTCGTGTGATAAAAAGCCCAAAGAGCCAAGGCCAGGCCATCGAGAGAGTAGGAGCCAAAATACCCTGAGGACACTGGGTATCCGTTGTAGGTGCGCCCACGTGCTCGCAAGGTACCAGCAATGTCAAGGTCAGCGGACTTCCAATCCCAACATCTCTCTGTAGCATTCACTGGCTTGGACTTCACAAGCCAATTCATTTGGTCAAAGCCCCAACCGGATTTCTTCTCTAGTCCAGACACCTTCAGGTACTCTTGAGTTGTCTTTTCCAAGAATTGCTTGGAACTCATGGAGCTTTCCGCGCCCTTGCGCGTCAAAGCCCTCATGATCAGAAAAGCCAAGAGTGAACAAGCTTCGGCAGCGATGATGCCTGGATGAGTGGTATAGGAAGATTGCCGTGCAAAGTGCAGCAACTCATCCACTGGTGCACTATGAAAGTATATGGCTACCGGCGTGAAACGCATAAGGCTGCCATTCCCAGCATCTTCAGTGGCTGCTTTATAGGCTGGAGGTGGAAGCTCTCCAGGCAAAAGGTGTGACAAATCCGTCAACGATTTGGCAATGTTGCCTCCCAAGCCAACTGAGGAGCTGCGGCTAGGGTCCTTGCGAAAGGCATTGTTGTAGCCTCGGTTCCACCAACACCAAAAACGAAGCCGCATGTCACTTCCATCAAAATTTCGTCTCAAGATCAAGGAATCAGCCATGCACAAGCCCATGGCCGCATCGTCCGTCCACTGCCCACGCTTGAGCTGAAAAGCATTTGACGCATCGATGAATTCGAAGCTTTTGGGGTCAAAGCGGGGTCCTACTGGCCGATCTTGCACCGGCAAGAACTCAAAGGGATGTCCCAAGGAGTCACCCACTGCCATGCCGAGCATGGAGCCCATGGCCCGATTCAGCAACTCCTCCTTGACTCCCAGGCGAACGATGTGCTCTTTCATCTCCAATGGAATGTCCTGGAAGATTGTGTACTTGTTCAGGTCATCCAATCTGCGGTACAAACCTCCACTCCGCCGGACTTGGACAATCTCTTTGTCCTGCTCATAGGGGACGATGCGGCCAAGCACATCCTTTATCAAGGCTCCAAGTCTGCTATCTTCTGTGATGCAGCACTTGACCTCGCTTTTCTCAACTTTGGGCACCTTTTCTGTTTCAGATCCTGGAGGGGTCCTGCTCCCACTTTCACGTTTCGGAGACCCCACCAAGTGCTGAGCGGCGCGGGAAAGCAAGCCATCCGGCGAGTTTCGTTTTGATGACATGAACGGCATGTGGTACCAAGCCCGCACCTTCGTAGCGACAAAAACTGAAGTAGATTTGATTGAAAGAGAATCCCGGTGATGTCTTCAAAAGTGATGGTGGACCGCAAAACTATGCGAATCTGCTCTCGTGATGCCAGTGGCTAGAAAACTGGGCAAGTAGGTATGTACATGAGGTGTTGCTCTTGTGCCAACATGTTGGCATGGATTTCGTAAGATTACATCGCATCAGTACCACTGGTCAGTTCTATCGCGAATTCAAAGGACTGGAGAAAGTATCTCAAAAGGCATTCCATGGGTGATCAAGTTTACATAGATGTCTTCTACCTTTCTTTCCCTCAAAGGATCCCTCGATGCCCTTGAGCCCAAGAATGCAAGCCGCAAGGCAGTCTCCAGGCTCCAAACAGTCGACATGGGCGGACAAACCCTTGCCCAAATATCTATAAAACATTACATAACCTGAACCTGTTCTGCCAGTTCTGATCACCCACCCAGAGGATTGAGGCCGCTTCCTTTTGCAAACCTTGATCGCCCAAACTGGCACTGCAATGATTTGTACAGACGGAAGACCATACATGCTGAGACCACCAAAAGCCAAGAAGATTCACCAAGATGGGACGACCTACCTTCTAAAGACTGAGGTTGACTGCATGTAGTCCCGTGCAATCTCCCTGAAGCACCACAAGCAAATGGTCATAGTCAGGGCGTTGCCCTAAGTGATCTCCGTGAGATATCAGCCAATGCCTTGAGGGTGCAAAGCCAATTGCTGATTCCTCAAGCATCTTCATTTGTGATCGCAGGACGTACATCACTTCACATGGACTGCTTCACCGATGGCTTCAATCGTGCAAATACTTGGGGCCACAAGGAGGCTGGGCAAGGCAGAAAGACGCAGTGACTGTCACTCCACTGACAATGACCGGTAGAGTCTGATTCGGACTCGCTGGTGGAGAAGCTCTTCTAGCTGCTCCCAACCTCGTTTGAAGTGAGCACCACTAAGTTTGCATCTGATAGATTTGTGAAGGATTCTGAGTGAATAGTACTGAAACATCTGATGCAAGTGAGGCTCCAAATCTCTTCTCGATCACTGGCCGCTTGTGTGGAGTTGCCACAATCAAAAAACGTGCCCGTCGCGCCAACGAATCCAGAGTACAGGCGATCCAAGAGCGATCCTGGCACAACGAGCTGCATCAAATGCCTTGATCAAGCCAAGCTCTACAGCTTGACCGTACGTGACGCATCTTCATCATCTTCATGTTGGTTAGTATAGGAGTCATCGAGCCATTGGGCATTAGTAGCACTTCATACTGGCTCAGAATGATCAGTACATATGCCTCTTTGGTGGCTTACCACAGTTTACCATGGCTGAAGGTTAACAATGGCCAAGAATTCTCATCGACAGCCCAACTGTTGCTTATAAGTTGAACAGATTTATATGCGCATCCTTCCGCTAGGTGCTGGAAAAAAGCCGATGGGCACGTTCCAACTGGATTCTGAAGCCTACTGGCAAAAAGAATCATACAGGTTGGGAGGGAGCGGTGACGTTGCCGGTATTGCAGCCATGGCTCCAACAAGTGCAAGGCAAAGCTGCAAAGCACCAAGTCGTAAATCGGTTCCTCTGCAGGGCCCAAGCAGCAAGCTGTGCAAAAATCAAGAGTCGAAAGAGAAAGAAACAGGTCAGTATATATATATATATATATCAAGAGCTTGAAGTGCAAAAACAAATTTAAGTGGCATTGAACGTATGCCGTGTGCAACAGCCCAAAGAATCCTCCTGTACGGTGTTTCTGTGCACGTGCGCAGGTACATCTTTTATTGGCTCATGCATGCACATTTGTCGTCTCCTGTTCCATCACACCCTGAGCAATATTCTCAAAGCTCCAACGATGGCACTTGCGGCCCAAACGGCGCTCGAATGCCTGCAAAAGCCACGGTTTCATCTTCATCAAGTCATCCGCATTCCGAGAAACCAAAGGACAGCCAAAAGCCCTGGTGCACTCCTAAAATGGCTTAATCATGGGCCACAAATTCATGGACAAATTGGACAATGATGACTCAATGATGGACAATGATGGTTGATTGATGTTGATTGGTGGTTGATTGACGTTGATTGTTGTAAATCATGTTTGATTAACTCAATTATGACTGAATGATTGATGTGGATTGGCAATTCCCAGCATCACAGGTGCTCCGTTGAAAGCTCCACACCTCGAAGGTGTACGGATCCGCTGCTTCCACCAGGCCCTTGGCTGCCACTTTTTGCAGCCAGGCTTCCAGGGCCAGCGTGGCTTCACCGCTGCCGCAGGCCAAATCCAAGGATCGCTGGGGCATTGGCAGAGCCGACCCGTGCCATTCATCCAGCGCCATGTGGATTGCCTGCACTGCAGCTGTTCTCTCCGGTTTTTTTCGAGCAAATGCTCCCATTGATAGGCTGTGGAGGTCTAGGATGGGGGCTGGACCTTGGTTCGCGCGACGGGGGGCGTCTCGTTGTGGTCGGATTCTGCACGGGATTGCGTGGTTTGTGCGCAGTCTCGTAAGCGATCTCTCTACATCGTATGTTGCACAGGTCGCTGTGCGAAGTAAATCTGCTTTGAAAACGTGTCTGAGTGGACTTGGCTTGGGAGACGCCGTAGGTTCTGCATGTTTGTGATTTGCGTTGTTGTTTTTTCATGGCAGGCAGGCGTAGTGCTTTTGAGACTGGATTGCATTCGCCGGGGCGCGCACTGCACTTCATGCGTGTCATTCTCCTGCTTTTGCAGACACGCATTGGTGGCGCTGCGGCATGTGCCCTCTGCATGGTGTTTTGTTGTAGCGCATGTTTTGAGCACGTTCCGAGGTCTTTTCGCGGTTCACACACTTGGTGCAGAGGCACGGCTGCAAACAGTCTCTTCCTGGCATTGCTTCTCTGTGCACTCTGCATTGTGTGAAAACTCGTCTTTTCCCCTAAGAGCATAGGATGAAATGCATTCGGGTTCGTGGCTTCTATCAGGTTGCAGGTTTTTTAGTCTAGATCCAAATTAATTTTTGTTCATATTCCAAAGTCACCCTCTATCTCATCAGTCCGAAAAGAATAGAGCAAAGAACCCAAGATTTGTGTGAATTGAACACATCAACGGCATACTCGTCCGTATTTCGGCGAGCTAAAAGGAGAAGGCAAGTGATCACAAGTCCCAATTCGACCTCATCCCTTGAAGCAACAACCTTGACGCAAGCAATCCACCACTAGCAAGACTTTGCAGCGCCTCCGTCAGGACATCCTCATGCGGGTTCACATAAGATGCACCTTTGAGCTCATAGAAACCTGCAGCTCCAAGCTCCTGATAAGCTCCTCGAACACTCTCATGACCAAATGCTGCTGAAGCAATGTCGCTACGAGAGCGTTCTTCTTCTCCGTCCCCCAGAATTGCAAAGTCTGCTGAATCGTTCTCGCAGCATTCATCCTTTCCCGGAACTCTATCAACGCTGGGCACCAACTCTCGGTCTGTCTGCTCTCGTGAAATGGGTTCTTTCTTTCCCCGTTCGGACTTTGGACATTGAGGTTCTCGCGGCTCCTTCGGTCCTTCCCTCACCGTCCTCACCTTGGAAGTTACTTCAGGACTTTGTGCCTCGAATTTCTCATCTGCCCGGCGCTCCCATTCTTCCGGCCGTTTAACCTTTCGAGGCATTCCTTGAGCCTACTGCAGAAGTAACATGAAGTAACCATTGCCGCAGTGTTTTCCCCAAAGTCTCACAGACCTGCTTCCAAAGATGGGACGATGCAATACTGCAAAGCGTCTTTATAGAATATGGTCAGCAAATCATGCAGTTTCTTAGTTTGTATGGGAAAACGCGCCTTCAATTTGAGGCTATTTGAAGAGTCAAGGACGGCAAAGGTCAAACTACTGCTCCGAACTTCGGGTTGAATCTGTGTCAAGGTCACACGACCGGGTCTAATATACACTATCCAGCACTAGATCTTTTGGATTCTGAATGCATCCAAGGATCAACAATCATGCCGCTCTTCGGCCTGAGCTGCTGATGAATGCGGGAAATGTTTCGATGCCTGGCAATGCTGTCATGGTTTCCCTCCAGCTTGAAATGGGCAAGTATCCAGATCAATGTAGGTATGCATCAATCAGCCTTAACAAACTACAAATATGCTCATATACTATAACACGATAAAATGTAATATAGTATCAACTAATCATGCATATGCACAAAAATTGATTAAAAATGTGTGTGTGTGTATGTGATTGTGTGTGTGCGTGTGTTTGGGCAGTGCGCACGGAAGGCCAACATACCAAACTTTCATAAACCTTCCGCGTGCTCTTCACACATCAACGACTGTGTTCGACGCACGGAGCATTGGAGGCTCGACGCCCCCCCAGGCAGCCAAGCTGCGGCCAGGATAGACCACAAAGAGATGGCCAGTGCATGATATGAGCACTACAGATCGTCAAGTGGAGCTGTGGCAGATTGCAGGGGGTTAGTGCCACAGCTGCTCGACTTTTACCGCTTAGTCACAGAAATTTGGTCATGTATGGACATATACAGAGCAACCGGTTTCCAAACAAAAATGAATAAAACGGATCTCTCAAAGTCTGCGATGGACTTAATGCAAGAATCTTCGTAGCCTCCTTTGCAACAAGAAAAAAAATTGAAAGTGGCAGTGGCAGCGATGCAGTGTCTGCTTTCGCACTTATTAGGGTCCTGTGAGCCTCAACGGCAAATGATGGACTGCTGTTCCACACAAACCACTCACCCCGAGAAAAGTGTTACCTGTCAATTAATGCACAACAACCCGCATCGAATCTCAACACGAGTGACCTAGCACAAAGCCCACAAGGCCTTCCCTACCCCCAGCCATGCCTTCCACATCATGGCTGCATCCGCCACTTTTGAGCCACACAGCAATCAAGAAGTTGTGAAGTCACACGTTGCACGCCCCCAATGTCAGCATGTCCAAAACTGGCACCAACAAGGTCACAAATAATGATAAGAAGTACAGTAATGCCAATGGAAAGACATCATTGGCCACTTTTCTGAAGGTTGTTGGGCTTCAGACCCGTAACAGTGCACATTTCAGTGACATTCCGATTTCAAGTCATGGTACCTCAACTGTGATGCGTGGTCAATCAAGTCTAATATCAGCTGGGTGGGATGACCAGCAGGGGACCTGAAACTCCCTCTACCGTACTTCCACTGCCACAGCACAACCACGAGCTGCCCACGCGCAGGGGCGTAGTTTGCGACCTCGCAGGGCCGTAGAGAACTTTCAGCATTAAAACTGATGAGCAAAGAGAAACAAACAAGTCCAAGACGAACGATCTTGGCATAGATGTGAAAACTAGCCGGAAACAGATGGGACACAAGCCCAACACAACTTGTCTGGAGAAACCAATAAAAAACAGCGACAGTTGGGGTGGGAGAAAGGCCATGCAGAGACGATCCAAAAATCAACTAGCCCTTAAGGCTCCAGAAGGAGACCGGACAAATTGGGAGACAAGTCTCAAACACAAAGACACAAACACAAACACAGAACACAACACACCGGAACACTCACATACACCACAACGCACAAACAGGCAAACACACAAACACAGAGTCTCAAACCACTCACGGACGCAAGCCAAAAGGTCGCAGAAAAAAATGTTCAGTCCCAGGGTGCCAGCAATTGATCAAGATGAGTGCAAGAACTACGAAAAGACATTGCCTGCCACCCAAACTCTGTGTCCAAAGATTTTTTCCTGCGTTTAGAAGACAATACGTATTGGGTGAAAGCTGTCAAACTTGAGGGTCTACCGGCTGGACTACACTGTTCGAAGGGCTGCTCACCAAATGCCCGTTGCGAATTGAACATTTGCACTTGCTACCTTTCCTGCGCTCAGGCTAGAAGAACAGGGCCACCGTGGTAGCCGTCACATTGGTCACCTGACACACTTGTTCTAAGGGTGCTCTGGAATTGCGTTCAGTGATCTTTTTCAAGAAGCAAATGTGACTTCACTCATCCTAACACCATACATTTCAGCAAGTCATTACAGACTCTGATTTACATTTGTGACATTACTCACTCTGTGGCCGCATCATCATGTCCTGCCTTCATGCTGAGCCGACCAAAGTACGGTTGGTCGCTGATCTGCTCATGCCCCAGCTTCGCTTCAGTGAGGCGAAAGGGGACAGAAGGTCCTTCACTTGCTTGTGGCTCTTCGGGTAGCTCCACAGGGTCCTTCACCAGATGAAATGCCCAAGCAAATGACACAGGACCTGGTGTGTAGCTTGAAAAGAACTTCATAGGACTTCAGACTTCACCTTCAATGGAGAACCCATTTCCACGAGAAGCATTTACTGTAGTGTTTTCGGCAATTTTCTTACAAGCAGACCCTGCCTCCAAGTCATACAGGTGCAATGTTGGCTTTGCTGCTGGCTTCCCACTTTTCTTTGGTGGCGGGCCAGCACGTAGCACCCGAGCTTCCAACCGATCTAAGACAAAGGCCATCCTGACCAAGGACACCCAAATCAGAAGGCAACACTAAGTGACTCAGGCACGGCATATCACTATGTCTGTTTCAAGGGAACTCAGTTTTGCAGCCATTCACTCAAGTTATAGTGAGCACTTACCACCGTCCAAGGCCTCATCAGTCCTCAACACCCCAAACAATATGATTTTCGTGCACTTGAATGCGCAGAGACTTTAGCGCCCCCTCCCCTCCAGGAGATTTCCATTCGTGACATGCTGTGCATTTTGTCGTTGGAACTGCGCCTGCCATTGCACTGACCAAAGCGATCACGATCGGCAGTTCCTCCACTGCCACCAGGCATGGCTGCATGATCACCCAGCAGCCGTGCTGAAGCTCTGGCGGAAGACCAGCCAACCGGAGGTAAACCTGTTCGACCTGCACAGGTTTACTGCATCCAAACACCAAAAGCACGACGGCAACGCTTTGCGAGTTCTGAACACCAAGGACTGTCCCTGCCTTGCAGCACCTGCCGGCGGCTCTCTGCTCCTAAGACCTTGGCATGAAGTAGTTCAAAGTCCAGCTCATCCATCACTCCAAAGGCATGCCGGCACAAACACGACCATGGCAGGTCTTGAGCCCATCTGCAGTTTGAAACGACAAGAAATGGTGCGCCAACATCAGGATCAGCCTGCATTCGATCACACCAGCACCGACGGGAAAATGCAATGATATGAGAACGTAAAAGGCTCTGAAGCATGTACGTCAATGTAACAAAGGCCAACTTGAAAATACAATACTGGACTGGTTGTCTTCTGAAAGAAATGATTCAACACTGCTTCCAAGTACTGCTGCAGTACTGCAGGCTTCTGGATGCCCACAAATGCCAAATGCAAAGCTTGGTACCCAGGCCTTTTCAGGAGTCTGCGGCCTCAGCCACGAAGCATGATTAAATAGAGAAGTCTCTTCCATTTCAAGAGGCATCAAGTCCAGCTCAGTCAATTTCATTTGTGTATGCATCGTTTTCGTTGAGACATATCAAGAAATATGTATATATATATATATATATACATACATGCATTTTTGACTTGTTCATTAATTAATTCATTTGTTTATATCAAAAATTCCTGCCCCAAGGAAAGCTAAGACATTCGCTCAATCTTGCAGCAACGAGGGTTGCCAGTGCGGTCCTTCATTTGATGGTTGGACATTGTTTTACTGATGCTCAATTGCACAAAGGTAGCAACAGTTGAATACACAAATCCGCCCACACCGACGATGCAAAGTGTGGTTTGCACGCGTGCAGGGGCCCTTATGTATTTGCCTTGGGTTGTGACAGTTTGGTGAGTTTGGGACCCACGGCCCGACATAGGCCCCAACATGCTCCATCATGGGCCAAAGTTCGTGCCGAAAGTGAGGTTTGATCGGATGTGCGGGGCCCAAAATAGTCAATTGAGGCAACTTTATGCCAACATCAGGCTATATGAACCTCTGTTCGTCCCTTGGCGCAGGCAGACGTAGATGCGAAGCTGCGCAAATGAATATTCCCATGGATAAAGGTACCGCAGCATATCAGACACAAGATGCAAATATATGCAAATCCCATATCCTTGCCGCGGCCTGCCCTTGAACGAAGCGTCCTGCAAAGCTAGAACATTGATTGAAAAACAACCCACTGGAATGCACATTATATTCAGATGGAGAAGTGGAAGGTAACAAAAAGCCAGTCAACCAACCGAACGACTGACCTTCCACACCAAGGACTGACCGACCACCAACCAAGGTAGGAACAGAACACTGATTATGATTGATGGACCCATTGATAGTGAATTGACCGAAGAGCAATCGTCGTAGAAATTGACAGAGCAATCGAACAAAGAAGCAAAATTTGCAGACAGTCACCGCAATGCAAATCGCACCTTGCACATTGACCCTCCTCCGTGCGCCTCCCTGCCTGGCAAGCAGTACAAGAGAACCAGCTGTCAAGTTGTCTATCACTACGACCTGTTTTGCACGTCCTCATGTTTCCAGAGCAATGCATTGCGCATGTCGTTCATGAGTTTGGCATCACATTGGTTACAACATGTTACAACTCACAGCGCAGTTTGCTGATTGACCCATCCGTTGGTCAAAGTTCCTAAGTATTTGGATGTCACAGTCTCACCAACATCCTCCACAACATTAGATTTATTTCCTCCGGAAAGCTAAAATTCTAGCTTGCATAATGGCCCCATCAGGCCCATCAGAAATAGTCGGCCATCGCTGTGGCAATATGAGCTGCCTGCATCCACCACATGTTTCAAATTGCGCCTGGAAATTGCGGCCGGTCGCGCAGGAACCACAGGAAGCGCAAACCAATCTACATCCATGGCAGTAGCAGTCCTAATGTTGACACTCTGAAGTGGTTTCTGGGTATTTCTCACTGAGGTCTGGATTTGCATCACGCAAATGCTATAGTCCCCCATGACAAAGCAATTGATATTCGTGCAGAACAATCTCGTTCCGAACCCAAAAAAATTGGGACCAGGGTCTAATTCGCTGAATGCATAGTGTGGGTTCGAGGATTTTTTGCTCCTTGCAACTGCATGTTCAGCATCATCAGTGCTAAACATGGCATTACAATCGCTTTGAGAACTCAACGGCAGCCCAAATCAGCCATCTCTTGCTCATCACTTTCCCGCAAACATTGCGAAAAGTAAAACAATTTCAAAACCATAGCTGTACGGCCAGGCATGTTTTTTTTTACATGGATAATTTTTCGACACGATTACATGTTCTACAACATCAATGCTGAATCCAGATGGAATCTCAAAGCCACTGTGGCTAATAGTGTACAGCATGAGTCGGGCCCGTTCGGCCACGCCCAACATCAACTGGGCCCCACAAAGAACCATACAAACCTGGGTTCAGCACTTCCTCGCCGGCATTTTACCTAAATAGCCCGCAACTCTTTTATATCAAATCTACACATAACCCGTTTTGGTTAGTTTTTCACTTTGCAAACCTTCCACTCATCCTTGTGCACATGGTTTTCGCTGCGAAACCGTGCAAAAATGGAACAACTTAAGACAAGTGTTTGACCTGCTTGTTCGCATGACGCATATTCAATGCAAACGCTCGATTTTGCTAACCACATGAAGCCTTGGGTTTTGTTCAAGTTCAGTTTACTCCTTGGCCTCTCCGGAGAGGGGGACAAATTGTGATGACCATACTTTGGGAACATGATGAAACTTGTCGACAACCTGCCGGGCCAAAGCTCGCCGGGACACACTGCAACAATGCTGAAACCATGGAACATGTTCCAAAACACCGAATTAAACCTTGCTCAAAACTTTCCCAGAATCACCGGCTAAAATTACACCCTGCTCTTCCTGTGGGACGCCAGGAATTGTTGACAGGCACAGTGCAAAATTAATGTAGGATCCCGCGGATTTTCACCCAAAACATGGTCAGTTGGAATTTAGGTTTGGAAAAAAAAACTGGTGCCAGACTTCCCTTGCATACACATTTGCAACACAATGCTCGTGACATGCGTCCATGTTTTCATGATTTTTTTGATGCGGGTACATGTGTTGTAACCATCATTGCAGACCGTGAAATAGACAATCCGACCATGAACACCCATCAAATTTCAAACGTGAATACACATCTGTTGACAAACACGTGCTTAATGTTGGTCCTGCAAGAGCGATTGGCAAAAATGCATGTTAATATCAGGGCCACGATGTGTGCCGCATCCAGCAAATTTGACACGAGCCGCGCCGTTTTAAAACACCAATTGCATCGTATTAGCCATGTCCCATGGTCAAAGCAGTGGAACCCAACGAAAGTACAATGGCCGCGACGCAGGGGAAACCTTACATCAGGTCAGCCGCGACAAAAAAAATCCTCCCCTCCCATGTTAATTTATGTTTTGTTTGCTTCGACTATTTTTGACATTTCCGTTATATCCAAATAAATTTCTATATGCGTGAATCGTTCCAACGAACCATCAACACAATTATCGGTTGAATATCTCGTTTGCACGGTGCCCCATAACCATTGTGATGATGACTATGTTGGAACCTTGGGATCAATTTCTGGAGGACATGATTTTTTTCGATTTCATGTTTCGAAACATTTTGCGGATTTTAATTCCTTGAAGACATTTTTTGTTGGTTCGGACAGTCATTTTGTTTCCACACCTTTTACCCGGGAACGTTTTTCCCGAAGCCCCACTTGATGTGTCATTTTTTGGATGAATCAAATCCAAACATATTATTCTACAACGTATACTCACCATCTTCTTTTCCTGGAACCAGCAACAAATTCCGCATTTTTTGCTTCAGGGCTTTAGGGGCCGCCCCCAGTTTTTTAAGCCATTACTCGGAAAATTCGGAGAATAGACCCGAAAAAATTTGGTGAAAAATAGTGTCATTGGCCCTGGTCCCGATAAAAAAAACATGTGAAGCAAAAAAAATTGGACTTGTTTATCAAGAATGTGAGAGCCCCAAAAAAAAAAAAATCCACGAATGAACTCCTAACAAAAAATCAAGTGTCCCAGGCAAAAAAAAATAAAAGAAATGACCCCCTTTGGACGACAAATATTTCCTCGAGCTAATTTTTGTCGGAAAATAGTTTCTCACGCCAACAAATGTGATTCCAAAAATGAATTTCGTGAAAAAAATGAAAACAACACTCCCGATTTTTTCAAAAAAAATTGAAAAAATAACGCGTTTTCTACCCACACCCTGACAAAATTCATGCACAAACACAAAGTGTACGGCAAGTTGGCGGCACAAGCGTCCATGAATGGAAACCAGCGACCAGGCCACCCATGAGCAACTAACGGTTAACTACCAACCCACTATTGCCATGACGTTTTTGTGTCGCACCTTGAACAACAGTGGGGTTGATAATGTCACCTTGCGTTACGCCCCTGCTGATTTTCAAACCGTGACTTCCTTAATTGCGCGCGCCTTTAACAGGTTTGGTTTGATATAGCACAACGACGCCAGCAATTCCAAAAAACCATGGTTTTTTATTTTCAGAAAGTCCTTCTTGTGCTGCTGGACCGTGTTTACACCGACCAGTCTCCAGATGTGCTGACTGTGTTTGGGGTTGGGCAGTCCCCAGCAATGCTGACGTTTATTGGGGGTTGCTGGGGAGTCTGGAAGGAGAATCCTCAACCTCAGCGTGTGAAATCAAAACATCGCCGAGGGGGGGAAGACCATCGACGTTGGTCGAGGCCGAAGCGGGCAGCAACAGGAGACTGCACGCAAATGACAGCATGGCAGCAGTGCCACGGAGAGCAACCCAGCGGGAATTTCAAGCCAGAACAGCCGGTCGACGGAGAGATGGTGGAGCTGACGACGCTTTGTGGCTTGCCAAGAGCCGGATGAAGGTAACTGTTTCTTCGCCCCAACGCCCTGCCGTGAAAAGGCATTTTCTTTTGGCAAACCTAGCTTTGCAAAACAAT
Organism: Symbiodinium kawagutii; assembly: GCA_009767595.1. Classification (NCBI taxonomy): domain Eukaryota; class Dinophyceae; order Suessiales; family Symbiodiniaceae; genus Symbiodinium; species Symbiodinium kawagutii. The sequence continues at coordinate 416,352 of VSDK01001182.1, forward strand.
CTTCCAGATTCCACTCGGCGGATCTACTGCGTGCGGGTTCATTTACGACGAGGGCATCTTCAACCCCGATGTTTGAACGAAATCCTACTTTATTATGAAGTTGACGAAATCCTACTTTATTATGAAGTTGACGGTGGTTCCCAACAAGGGTGTAGCAGTCGAGGAAAAAAATCGTAGATGCTTCTCAGGGATGGCAATTGAATGCCAATTGTCCGAAAATGTCTATCACCGTTTTCTGGCAACATTGTGAAAAATTTTGCCTTTCCACTTCCCGTCGCATCGCGCAGTCAAATTGCAACCAAGCCGTGGCGTATGTTAGACAAAACACGCAACACATCCGAATTCGCATGTTGACACATCTCTTTTATCAATCCGTTTCAAGTACCAAGCCACGTCACCTACCAACTCAACTCTCCACCCTGCAATTTGCAAAGCCAATTGTTTCTTCATTTCGTGGTCGGTAATTGCACGCCGGTTTTTCCGTGAAACTGATTTGGTTCGGCGATATTCGGTTTGATGAGTATGCCTTTGACTCCAACTGATTTAGCTTGGTTGGAATCAATGCGGAAGAAAATGTTGCGATCCATGCGTTTGGAAGACGAACCATGGAGAGATACCGTGCACCGTATGCAACAACGGGTTGACGGGATTTTGCCTTCTTATAGTTTGGAAAATTGAACAAAACAGCTAGCCAAACGGCAATTCCATTTGTCAAAGCGATAGCACATCAACAAGGCACGCACGCATTCCCGTCCGAATCAGGTTCATTGCTACGGTCCACGAGGGCCATGGGAAAAGAAAAGCTAGTATTACACATATTCAATCACCATTGCTCCGACAAAACTGTCGAAAAAATTGTTTTTTTTTTAAGGATTGTTCATGTGACAGCCATTGCTGCACATTCCGCGCTGCCGAAAGCCATGGTGAATGAACTGTATGGTGCGCAAACGCTTTCAATCGGTCATCCCATCTTAGCTGGGGACGCCCTTGGCGTTTGTGTGGTTGGCAACAAGGTTGCGTGTCCAATTTTGGCACGGCCTCCAACTACAAACTATTGCTGGCCATCGGTTTTCTAGACATCCAATGTGAGCAGCGAACCGAAATTGACCAACCAGAAGTTTTTCCGTCCACGATTTCAAAGGATATATACGCTCTGCAGCTGCCCGTTTTTGATTCATTTGTATCATCGCCGAATGCCGATCCCCATCCAGCACCGGTAAAGACTCTGATTGACGAATTGTCACTGGTGGGACTGAATTTGAACAGCGCAAAGACCAAAATATTAACCACAGAAAACTCGCAACATTCAAACTTTGTGGAAGTGAAAGGTGATATGATCGAAATTTTGCATGGCACGGATCCGCACAAATATTTGGGCAAAAAAAAAAATCCAGGTGACTTGAAGATAAGGGCTGCCATTGATGTAGCGCATCGTGTGCATGGGGCTTGGATGAAATTTCATGAGCACAGAGGATCGCTGCTCAACCGACACGTGTCCTTGAAATTGCGGGTGAAATTTTTTGATGCTGTGATCACGCCCACTCTGTTGTATGGTTAGGGTACTTGTCCATTGACTGCGGCCCAATTTTTTCACTTCAATGTTGCCCGGAGGCGAATGCTAAGGTCGATAGTTGGTTGGGTTCAGCACCAGTTCCGCTTCACTTTTGGCATATATGATCGAGCCGTCTGCAAACCGCACATTTCTCTCTCTCTCTCTCTCGATGGGCTTGGCGGGCCCGCCGTCTCACAGAGACGCCCGATTGGCGCGCAGGCTACTTTACAGGGGGTGAACAAATAAAACAGCACATTTGTTAGACATTCATCCGCTCCAACATCCCAACCACATTGATGTGGTCGAAATTTCCATTTTCGCAAAGCATGTTCAAGGGCAGCATTGAAAAGCAGTGGGCTGATGACGTCCCCTTGTTTGACTCCACGTTCGATGCGAAAATTTGCTCCTAAGGTCGAACCACTTTGTTGACTATATACGGATGCAAGCACCCGTAAATACTGGCGAGGCACCTTTTGCAAACGTTAGTGCTTCAAACAAGGAATCCTTTCCGATGCGGTCAAAAGTTTTCGTCAAACCCACACTGGCGCACCACAGAGGCGTTGACCATTCGAGCGACTTGCCACACATTGTTTCAAAAGTGACGAAGGCATCCCTCACGCCAGAATCAAGCCGAAATCCTACTTGGTCTTTGCATTGTTTTTTTCCAAAATAGGCCTCAAACGGTTGTACAAAAATTTTGCGGAAAAAAAAAAAAATTGTATGTGATTTCCAGTGTGGCAATCGGACGCCAATTGCTCGGCTGCTGCAGACCCCCCGCTTTACGCAGCATTGTGAACATGGTGTTCTGCCAAATCTCCTCCAAGGAACCTGTTTGAATCATGTCAATGTAAATGGTCACCAAGCATTGATGTAATTCATCGCTTCCAAAGACGAAATATTCCGCAAGGACATCGTTAAAATCAGCACACCGGTTCTTCCGCATTTGCATGCGCACTTGCTTCAGTTCATGTACGGTGAAGGGATGTACATCTCCGAAACCATTCGCCGCAGTTTCCCCCAACAATTTCTTCACATTCGGCGAATTGAACCCACTGTCTGACGAAAAAATGTTGCCAAGGTACCGCGCAAAGTCCTCTGGTATAGGTTTCCCATGGGATCTGGACAAAAGATATCTGACAAGAAGGCTGTGACAAGCATGTAGTCGATCCAGAGCAGTGAATTCCTCCAATACATGATTGAATTCTGGAAGTTGTTTGCGTATTGTCTTGGATAATTCCGCCCTGCGTAGAGGTGACTTTTCCAATTTCCTTTGCCCCAACAAGGATTGAAAATCACTGTCTTGAAAAGACGTCAATGCATGAACCAGCACATCATTTTTCGACAACTGCCGCACCACATCTTTGCAAACAACTTCCAAACCATGTAGAGTTGAATCACGGCAAGATCGCAAATATTTTTTTAACATATGATGGTACTGTGTTGGAATTCCATTGTCATCAAGAATATGTTTCCACCCACGTTTGATATTTCTTTTGTGATATTGTTTCTGGCCGCAAAATGTTTTGATCTGGCACCCGGCGAGCAACTGGACTTGCAATTTTTCCCAACGACCTATGGGAAGACCTGTCATCCCTTGCAGCGATGGGATGCAAAACCTGATCGGTTTGCCGAGGAAAATTTCCTTCAATATGGCACCTGGGTTCGTGCTGCACAATGTCTTGCGTGGCCTGGTTTGGCTCCGAATTTTTTGGGCTACTACGTCGACAGCTAGCTGTTGGCGTTTTTGCCGTGTCTTTTCGGGATTGCCATTTCAAACTTGAGTTGGCGCAAAGCAAAGGCAAAAAATTTTCCGTGAACGCGCCAAAACTTTTCCGTGAACGCACCACACGTGTGGAAGGGCTTAATTTCGACATCCTTCACAGAATGTGACGAGCCACACAAGAAATTTTGGAGAGGATTGATCCACACAGGCAACACACACACACAACAGCGCACAAACGTGTCAGCGAAGCTTGTGCCACCATCCCACAACGTTTGCTTCTTGGTGTTTTTTCATCACCAACGTGCCAACAAATAGGTTCCTTGCAACTTCGCCTTGAAAAGTGAAGGGCGTCAAACGCAAAGAACATGTTTTTAGTCAAACAGCGTCGTCGTGGCAACGCTTTCGGCTCTGACGTGTATCATGCACAACTCGTGAAGTCTTGTCGTTGGAAACAAGGACATTGGTGGGAAGCAGCTCCAAACAAACAATTTTGGATGTCGCACTTCAATGACTCCGTTGCTTTCATGCGTTGATGATGCATGGCCCTCCTTACAATTAGGGTGGCCAAGGTTGGGTTTCACATCCTTGCACTCTAAACGGGCAGCCTTGCGGCGGACAGGTGCAAAGTCAAGCCAATTTTGTTTCCTGCATGAAAAATTTTTCATTGTTTCGCGTTTCGCTACTCATTTGCCTTCCTTGAATAATCACAAAGAAATCAGCACTAGCCACACCATATAATGCCCCACGAAGGTCGCAGCATTTAAAACTTGCCCGGCGCTGTGGGTACTCGGGTGCTGGAAAAGACCCAGAAACAAAGGTTTGGACACGTGCTCCACGCATATGTTTCATATCATGAGGGTCATCAAAAATATGTTGTGGACAACCGCCCTTTTTTTTTGTTCGTGCAATTTTTTTTCCACGGTGTGTCTTTGCTTCCGACTTTGATCCTGTATGCGGGTGGGCAGCCCCTTTGCGCGGAAAAAGTGACACAAAGTTGGCATAAAGTGCAAAAATAAAGAAAAAAAACATTCATCCAAATCATCCAGTCCCCAAGTTGACGATGACGAGCGTAAACGACAAATTTTGTTGGCCAGGTATACAACAAAGCAACAAATGTGGATTAATTTAATGCATTTAATCAATTGGGGATGGATACGTTCAGCCCCCTCAACGATGCAGGACAACAAATTTTGCTAGGGCCCGGCCACACGATGGTGGAAAAATTGCAAGCGGCCATCAAATTCTTGTTGTTATGGCAGGAACTACTGCGATTGACGGGCCGCAATACGATTCCAGTAGATTATCGCATTGGCAACCGGTTGCCATAGTCAAAAAAAATCTAGGCCCGTTGCCGCCCCCAGCGGCATGGACCGGGAGATGCCATGAAAGAAATGCTCTTGGCGTTGGAAAAGCACGCTTTTAAACTCGCAGGCGGTTTCGAACTTTACACAAATATGTATGCAGGAAAATATAGCGCCCACCTGGATTAGATCTCAGCCGTTAACTTGCACCCGGCTCCGTGGTGAATCCAAGTTGCAAATGTTTGCGCCTCCATGTGGCCAAGCAAGCCTAGGCCCAAACCAGCCTCGCTTTGCAGCACCGAATGTGCAACAATGGGTGTCACATGCTCTCATTTTGCACGCCCTGGCCGGACGAACGGCGGCTGTGTCCTTGCAACTCGGCGTTTACCCAAAAAGTTCTTGACTATCAGAAACCCACCCAATCAACCATACCACGTGCCATGCGACGCTGGGTTCCGTTTTGTGAGCCAAACAAATTTATTTTTCCAAAATATCCAACAGTGCCCAACTCACTGGTGGAATCCCGTGAAACAAATTTGAAAAAATCAAATTCGAATTTTTTCGGGCATTGTTTGGTCACTTTGGACAAATTCGGTGGCCGGAAATCGAAACAGTTGCTCGCAATTTTGCCCGCACATTTTCCATTGTGCATTGCATTGCGTTGGACAATTTTACAAAATGTCATGTGGAAACCGTTTCTGTCGTAGGAGTGTTTCACTTCGACTGGAACAGGCGCAAGGCAAAAGCATGTGAAAACCGTTTCCGTCAAACACTTACTAAAAAAATGTGGGGTAAAATATTGGGGAATTACTTTCGGAAAGTGTTTCGTGCAAATTTGATGCCGAAAAAAACAATGGGCCTGGCGTGCCCCGTGCAGGACAATTTATGGATTTGTTTGGCCAAACTATCATCAGCGCTTTGTTTTTTCTCCAACTGGTCTGGACCGAAATGGTCTTCACACTCGTCCGTGCTCAGGCATGTTCAAGGTCCAAAACCACCAACCTCAAAGGCACTCCCCCGAGCAAGCGAGCGCTTGACCAGGTAAAAGCGCAGATAGTAGTACCGGCAAAACACGCATGAGTTGAAACCAGAAAAGCGAACTTGTGCAAACATGTACAAAGAGGCAAATTTTTTTGGCATGTATATTTTTGGAATGCGGGGGTTTGTACCATTCAGCAATCTACCCCTCAGTTGCGTTAATTTTTTGTCTGCGTATGAACCCACTTCATCGCTGTCCAACTGTTCGATTTTTTTTCAGTTGGCATCATTGCATTTTGTGCCCGCACGGCCCCTGGATAAGCTTAACGCAAGCCCCCCGGAAGGCCCACTGGGGCGTTGCCGCGGACATTTGCGCAAAACACTCAAGTTTGCAACTCATAATTTTTGGCGGTCCACTGGCGAAGTTTGCCGTATCACTTGCAAACCTCCCAAGGGAAAAAGTTCAATCAATCGTAAGAAACATCCAGAAGGGCGCCCCATGGCAGCCCCAGTTATGACCCACGATGTCGTGAGACAAGCACTTCAAAACATCACGCAAACCAACAAACACAAAATATTGATCGAAAACATTCACATCGCATTGCGATCAAATGTTCTAACGAAGCATCCAATATCCCTTGGAACCACCTCACTTCAACATAATCCAGCACAATTCAGCCCAAGTCCAACTGGTTCAGGGCAAGTGAGTAGAATTTCACACGTTTTCATCATTCAGTTTCATCTCATTCAGTCGTGTTTAACCCCATCAATTGAACTCAACTCAACCCGATTCAAACTAAACCCACCCAACACAACGCGCTGCAGACCACAGCGTTGGTGACATTTTGTATTTGCCCTCAAAAAAATGGGGAATTGTTGTGAAAATAGTATCATTAGAACATATTTACAACAAATTCCTTCCCATTGTGTGAACAACTCGGTTCCTGAATTTCAAAACGATAAAACGTTAGATGAAACGATGGACGAGATCTTTCAGGCAAACGCCTTGTTCGACATTCGACCAGGGACCACCTGCGTCTCACAACCACTGAACTGGCCGTTTTCGAAAAATCCACGGGGTGGCATGACACTCGTGCGACAAAGTCTTTGTGACAATGTGTCATTGGAGGATATGCAAAAAAGAACCCGACATTCATCGAACGTAACATTAGGCGACCCTGTGGTTTCGGGTTGAACATCGGGGTGGTAACTATACCTTTTGGGCACCTATTTGTTGGTCAGCCGCATCCCACGTGGGCATCTAAATTTCCAACTTTTTTGCTGTACAGTACAAAGCATTGGATATTGTCAACGAGAGCATTTGCAGCAGCTACTCGACGGAAGACACTTTCATTTCAATGAAAACCAGTTGGCACAATTGTCCAGCAGTGACAGTTGGAGGCGCCCCAGTGGATGCGAATGGACGAAGGTGAATGCTTCAGGATTGGCGGTCGAATGTTGTCTTGGCATTGAAGCACAATGTGCACCAAGGCACACAGCAAAGCAACAGTTACCCGACGCATTCAGGGCATCAAAGTGACTTGCACTTACACATGGTCACGAACATGCCACTTGTTTCCAAACAAAACACATTTTTTCTGGAAAAACATGCATCAAGCATCCCTTTGGGCAGAGTGTTCGCAGCGTAAAAACACTTGCGGCACACAGACATTGTTTTCAAGGGCAGTGGAAAGCATTTCCCAAATGTATATGCCTGAGCCCTAGACGCATCACACCTAAACACTAGAGCAGTGCGACCTAATTGTTATGCCCGCAAGTGCTGGGAGGAGTGGTGGCATTTCGTACTCCAGGCATTTTTTCAGAAATCAATCATGTGCTTGCATGCTCTTGGATGGGCCCTTTCGGGTTTTTGAACCAAGTTGGTTGACGGCATGGTTTTATTCCTAGTTTGGGACAGCTCAGAGTGGCCCATCCAAGTTTGGTACAGGTGTTTTGTCAATCAAGATTTGACAATGCTGGATATGGCAAATTGTTTTGTTTCCGGAATCCGGTGAATCAAGGTTTTTTGGCATGTGGCCCAGTGCATGGTGTGTGTGGAGCCACATTGTTTCGACATGCAAGCATTGGCAAATCTATTCTTGGAAATCACAAGGGCATCGGTTTTTTGATGGTGGAT
>VSDK01001182.1:429042-450356 GCA_009767595.1 Symbiodinium kawagutii
ACTGGGTTCCTGCATTGTTCTGTTTTGGTGGTTCCACAGTTTGATACTGAGGCGTTGCTGCACCAAGAGATGCAAGATTTGAAGCGGCGCCGAGAGACCTTGAAGCGCCAATGCAAGGATGCAGCGAAAGAACAAAAGCTCCTGGATGCCAAACGCCGGCGCCTCTTGAAGGCTAAATCGATTCAAGCTAGGTCATGTCTAGTGTTTTCGGAGTTTATGATGATTCCCAAGCTTTTTGTTTGTTTTTTCCGAAAGCAGTGCAGGCTGCGAAAGGTCTTTCTGCCCAAGATTTGCAGCTTCTCCTCAACCGGGCCCAAGGCAATGCTGCGCGCTTCTGGTTTTGTTTCTCAGCTGTGTTTTTGTTATGCAGGTGGCGGTGGAGGGGCTGGAGGCTGGAGCTCGCAAGGTTTTCATGATTTGGTGTTTGCTACTTGGCTGGCGTGCCCAGGCGCTGATGGGGCTGGCGGGGGGGGGGGTGCGGGGGGGCGGGAGCACGTAAGCATTCGGGTTGCGGCTATTTCCCATTTTTGTTTGTAGTGTGAGGTGGCGGAGGAGGAGCCGGAGGCTGGATTGCGCAGCTGCTTGGGATTTTGCTACATGATTGAACATGCCCAGGTGCTGATGGGGCTGGCGGCGGTGGTGGTGCTGCAGGCGAGCGGGTGTAGCTTTTGGCCGGTTTTTGTGGTGCCATGTTGTAACGGAAGTGTTGAACTGGTTGGAGAACGATGGCCAGTTTTGCAAAGGGCCGACCTGTTGCAAGGTGCTGTTGCTGCCAATGGAGGGGCAGGCGGTTGAGATTGGTCAGGCGAGGGCCAAAATGTGAAATTGTTGTGAATGGACTTTGTATTTGACGTTGTTCTTTTAGGTGCGTGTTTGCAGGTTTGGCCATTGGGCGCCCAGCGCCGAGATTCTGATGCGCCTTTCCGGGGCATGGTGGTGATTTCGCAGTTTCAATGAGGCAGAGCACGCTTCTTACCTTTGAGTCTGCTGCTGGATTTCCGCCAAGCCGCCCGGAAGAGTTACAGTGCGACGGCAAAATTGAAGCGGCAGTGGGAAGCGCGCAGGTGCCCGAATGCTTAGTTGATGGCGTTGGAAACAGTTTTGAGAGAGAGAGAGAGATGGCTTGAGAATGTTGGATTTCTAGACACCGCGCGCCCCTAATTTTGTTTGACATCACAAGTTATTGAGAGGGGCACATTTCTAGACACCGCGCCCCCCAATCTGTTCTGGCCACATAGTGTACAGATCAGGAAGAAAGAAAGGAGAGAGCAGGGAGAGCAGAGAAAACAAGCCAACGAGAGAGAGAGAGAGAGAGAAGGCTTGATTTCTAGACGCCGCGCGTCCCTGATTGATATCGCAAGTTGTTGAGAAGGGTAGATTTCTAGACACCGCGCGTCCCAATCTGTGCTGCCCACATAGCGCAAAGATCGGGCTTTCTTCTAATTTCCAGCTGGACATGTGAAAAGAGCTAAAACAGGAAATGCAAACCCTAAACCCTACATGATTGCGTTGGGCCTGGCTAGTCGGGTTGTGTGCTTGGAGCTTTGCGATGATATTTGTGGTCTATGCGGTTTTTTAAAAACAGGAAATGCAAACCCTAAACCCTAAATGATTGTGTTGGGCCTGGCTAGTCGGGTTGTGTACTTGGAGCTTTGCGATGATATTTGTGGTCTTTGCCGTTTTTTTAAAACAGGAAATGCAAACCCTAAACCCTAAATGATGGTGTTGGGCCTGGCCAGTCAGATTGTGTACTTGGAGCTTGGGAAGTGCGAAATTGAAATTGCAATTCAGTAAGCTGCCGAGATTGTGGTTTTGGTGTGCCATGGGTTGATGGGTCAAGCCACATTTCTATTGTCAACAGTTTTCGAGACAAGCACAGTGAAGTTTTGATTGCCTTGCAGCCAGCTGTTCATTGCTTGGGCCTGGAGATGTTCTACTTTTAAGTAGAGGATGTGAGACCCGCATTGGCATTGCTTGCCAACGCGCAGCTATCGATTGCATTCCTGCGCCAGGTGCTTTTGTGAAGTCCAAACGTCAGGCCCTCAGAGATTAGAAACTGTAGGGTTCCCAGCCGGGCCATGTAGTTTTATTCCTTTGTTGCTCAGCCCTGGTCATTTTTTGCGTATTGCGGCGCTTGTGTGCTGAATGTTTGCAGCCAGTGACGCGCTGTATCGTAGCATGGTGTCACTTGTGCTTCGTGTCTGCTGGGTTTCTTTGGAGGGAATCTGCAACTTAGGCTTGAACTTGGGCTTTTTGCGAGAGAGTAGAAGGCGAGGCCAAACCCTTCACCCCGTAGACTCTTAACGCCGTATTTCCCAGTCCATTGTCAGCAGCTGGCGGAGGAGGTTTTTTTCCGGTGTAAATAACTTTGTATTTTTAGTTCGGGCGAAACCTCCTCCACGTATTTTCCATTGTAAATGCCATGTGATTTTGGGATTATTCCTCCGCAAGGGTTCACTCCAAACCTACTCCACGCATGTTTTACAATGAGAACTAGCGCGTTGGTATCCTCCAAAACTTCCTCCGCTGATGTCCTATGAGTCAGTGGTGTTGGCCTAAGATGGTTGCGTCTGCAGTCCAAGTGGCGAAGCGCGCCCTGGTCTCCCTGCTATTGGCTTTCGCCCGCCAAGGAGAAGGGCCGCCAAGGCTACCGGATTCGTTCCGTTGCAGTGTTGTTGACGTACCATGGCGTGCAGCAAGATGAATGGCTAGCTTTCTTGACTTTTGTTCGTGGTCACGTTGTTGATTGGGGAGTAGAGAAGTGGTGCGCTTCCATGGAGACGTGTTCATCAGGCAAGCCTCACGTCCACCTCATGGTGCAATTCCATAAAGCCTTAGACAGCCGCGTGGTTGATGTGTTTTCCTTCTCGGCTGCCAGACCAAACGCTAGCTCCACAGATGTTTGCGGTGAAGGGCTGTCTGGGCGACAGTTGCAGCGGTCCATTGACCGGGGCATGTTTTACGTCTTCGCCGACAAGATTGGCACAGTCTTTGGCAAGGATGGCTTGCCGTTCACCGAGGGCAATTACTTGCCATGCTGGGTTCGGTGTGAGAAGACTTATCAAGTCCTTGGCAAGTGGCCGGAGACGTTGTGGAAACAACGTAAAATCAGTTCAGCCACCTATGAGACTTTGCTTTATTTGACAAGAGATGGTGTGCTCTCACGCAAACGAAATTTAGATGCTTGCAAGGACCATGAGGATGGTGCAGCTTTGTCTTTGGCCATGGAAGAACGAGTTCGAAGGATTCGGTCCAACCCCAGCTTGTTCCGGCCGTTTCCCAAAGTGCCAGAAGCTGAGGCTTGGCTCAAACTTTTTCAAGTTGATGCCTTGCGCTACCCTATCTTGGTCGTGCTTGGACCCTCCCGGGCAGGGAAGACCGAATGGGCAAAGAGCCTGTTCAGGCGGCCTTTGGAACTGAAGATCGGAACTCTGGAGTTTTTTCCGGACGCTATGAGGCAGTTTGAGCGGGGCGTGCATGATGGCTTGGTCCTTGATGACGTGAGAGATTTAAATTTCCTTGTCAGCCACCAAGAAAAGCTTCAGGGCAAGTATGATTCCTTAGTTGAATTCGGTTCAACTGCAGGTGGCACATGTGCATACCATCGCGATTTATTTGGCGTGCCCGTGGTTGCAACTGTCAACTTTTCAACGAAGAATTTGAAATATTTGGAGAACCATGATTGGCTTGCCAACCCTGGCAACAGGGTGCTGGTAGTGCTAAGCGGTTCCAACTAATTCCTAATTGGTTTGCGTCCTCCGATGTGACCGAATTCTTGCTAATGTGTTGGAAAAAGGTTGACGTTTCCGTTCGTGTTTTTTCACAGGCCGTCAGGACACATTCTCGGCTTAATGCTCCTTAGTGATCTTTATAGTTATAGTCTTTCTTGCTGCAGGTTCACCAATGTACTGCTGATCGGGCCTGGCGCCATGGAACTCTAGTCTTTCTTCCGTTTGCCAGCAACGGTCCGACAGGTCATGTCAAACATTTTGGAACCCAGTGAATTCAATTTCTGACTTTGCCAAGGTGTCAGCTGATGCTTTTGTTTTCTTGGTGCTTTCCTTTACTTTTTTTTAGTTCACCATGTTGTGGCCGATTGTTTCCATTGATCGACGTGGGAGGCTGAGGCTTGGCGCTTCAGTTTTGAATTTCGAGACTGCCTGGAGGCGCGCTTGCCCGAGGAGGACTGTTATGGGCAGGGTCCAAACAATTTGAGTGTAATTTTTTTCCATGTGCCAGCAAAGGGTCGACAAGTGATTTCAGACAGCGCTGAATGCAGTCCATGTAAATTTTGATTTGGCCCTTTTGGCTTTTGATGTTTTCCTTTGGCAATTATTTTGGTGTTCGCCATGTTGTGGCTGGCTGCTTTCATTTGATCGACCTGGCAGGCTGAGACTTGGTGTTTCAGATTTGAGCTTCGAGATTGCTTGGAGGCGGTTGCCGGAGGAGGACTGTTATGGGCAGGGTCGGAACAGTTTTGAGTCTAGTTCTTTTTTGTTCCATGTGCCAGCAAGGGGTCGGCAGGTGATTTCAATCAGTGAGTGCGGAATGCAGTCCATGTAAATTCTGCTTTGGCCCTTTTGTTTTTTGATGTCTTCCTTTAGCAGTTATTTTGATGTTCGCCCTGTTGTGGCTGGCTGCTTCCATTTGATCGACGTGGCAGGCTGAGACTTGGTGCTTCAGATTTGAGTTTCGAGACTGCCTGGAGGCGCGCTTGCCGGAGGAGGGCTTTGATGGGCATGGCCAAGCAATTTGGAATTTAGTTTTTGTTCCATGTGCTAGCGCTGGGTCGACGGGCGGCTTCGAACAGTGCTGAATCCAGTCCATGTAAATTCTGCTTTTGGTAAGATGTGACTTCTGCGGGATGGTGCTTTTATCGTGTCATGTTCGCTTTGGTACCCGCAGCTGTAATTGTTGTTGTATACGTCCAGAGCATTGACCCAAGCCACACGTGGCGCCAAAGCGAAATGCTCAGAACGATGTCAGGACCTCAGCCTCAGCTGCAGCGGGCTTGCGGTGACAATGCCAGTTTTAGGGTTGGAAGCATTTGGTGAAAGTTGACCCCCGTAGGGAGTCCTCCTGAGTCAGCGCATTGAGTTGTTCATTGGGGAAACTGAAAGTCTGAGTAGTGTAGAGCTTTGTTTTTTTGTTGCGGCGCTTGTAGCTTGAAAAAGTTCTCTTCTGCATACAAGCTGTTTGGCTCAGATTTTGGGCCCTGCCTGCTCTGCAATATTTTGATTGAACAGAAAGAATCTGGCGGTTGATATTCTGTTTCTAGTACTGAATTAGCAACCTGGATTTTACACGCGCCATTGGTATTTAGCGACTGAGTCTCATCTAACAATGCTGGCTGTCAATTGGCGGGGGGGTTTTTTCAGGCATCATATGATATTGTAGGTGCTAATAGTCATCAGCGTGAAGCTGGCCGTCGGTATGGACAGGCTGTGTCCGGACGCGCTGCAGGCCGAGCTCCAAGATGTGAGGCGGCGGCTTCGTTTTTTGCAGAAGCGAGACGCCAAAAGGAAGAAGAAAGCCAGGATGCAGCTGCAGAGCTCCGGCCGCCGATGTGGGCCATCCAGCCCAGCATCCTTAGTTGTTCTCGTGTATAGCGGAGATTCTCCAGAGACAGCTGCAGATTTTGTTTGCGGCAGAGGTTGGAAAAAGAGAAGGAAACCCCAGGATTGCTTTCCTGACAAACAAAGAATTGCGATTGAAGTTGAGGCCGCGTATGATGCGGCGCCTTTGTCCCAGATCATAGCCTTGCGTGATGATCCTGTCAAAGCTGGTTTGGTTTCCGAACGCCGAATGCTAACTCTTGTGCGGTGGTTGGTTGAGCGGTCCTTGTACCTGTGGGTGGAAGAGCAAAACACAGTGCGTGGGGTTGCTCCATCTCGGGTTCAGCTGGTCGAGCAAGCCTTGTCTTTCGTACCTTCCTTTCTTCCAGCTGTGTGGCAGCAGAAAAGCCGAGCGCTTTTGGCCACCTCAGAGCGCAGCCATCTCTGGCCAGCTTCAGGTTGCGGTGGGGGTTGCGCTTGGGAAAGCTGAGGACGCGTGGCGCCTTGACATTGGCAGAGAAGCAATCCAAGGACCTTTTGGGCAACCCCGGTTTTGGGTTCGTTTCGTAAGACTTGAAATGGGCGTTTTTGTTTTAAAATACAGTTTCTAATAAAGAAAGCAGGCAGCCCCAATTTTGGCAGCGCTAGCTGCTTCCATTTTTGGGCGCGCCTTTTTTGCCAGGCCCGGGCATATTTCCAATGGATCAATGCAGCGTGTGCAGCCGCTCCTCCGAACCGACCTCCTCTACTCATCAATATGGATGAAACTGCGTTGGTGCGGCATGCCAGTGGCTTGATCGGTACAGTTGTCAAAGTGCCAAGTTGTATGGAGAAGTTTGGTGATGTAGCCTTGTTGGGCGAGAGGCGCAGCTATATCACATTTTTGGCAAGCATCACGCATGATTTAGAAGTGCAAGCTCGTCTCCCACAAGTGCTCATTGGCAACGAGCGTCAATTTTCTGCAGCCATGATGGCAAGTTTGCCAGCTTTACCAGCCAATATACATGTTTGGAGGTGTAAATCTGCGTGGAACAACCACGCTCTGATGAGGAGATATTTGTCCTTGTTGGCTTCATCTTTGGGAAGCGTTGTGAGGGATCGGTATACGATTTTGGTCGTGGATGTTGCCCGCTGCCATATTGACCAGACCGTTTTGGTGCACGCAAAGCGGTGTGGGATTCGTCTTTGCTACATTCCTGCTTTGATGACTGCCGTACTACAACCATGTGACACCCATCTGTTCTCACGCTTCAAATCAGCTTTCCAGGAGGCCTGGCGCCGTCGCAAGGCCATGTCTGAAAATGGTTCCGTTAGTGACCGACAATGGTTGCAGGTTGTGGCCGATGCCGTGGAATCTGTTTTGCCGGTTGCAGACTGGGAAGCTGCTTTTGCAGCAGTTGGAGCATTGGCGGAGCAGACTTATTTAGGGCGAAAGGTCTGTGAAGATTTGGGTTGGAAGCAGCCACCCAAGGTTTCAGAAAGGCTGCCGTCTGTCCAAGATGCAAGTCTCCTTTTTCCAAGGAACATGAAAGTCAACGTGGAAGCATATGTCAATTGGGAGAGAGATGCCCCTCTCCAATTGAAGTTGTGTGAGAATACATTGCGAAGGAGACGACCATTGCCTGCCACATTTATGGGGACCAAAGAATGCCCGCTCATTTTGGATTGAAAATCATGTGTCCTTTTGCTTGCAGATCTTGCAACTGTGGAGGACTGGGTTGTGGAGCCCGCAAAAAGGTCGGTTCATAAGGTCAAAAACTGGGTTCCTGCATTGTTCTGTTTTGGTGGTTCCACAGTTTGATACTGAGGCGTTGCTGCACCAAGAGATGCAAGATTTGAAGCGGCGCCGAGAGACCTTGAAGCGCCAATGCAAGGATGCAGCGAAAGAACAAAAGCTCCTGGATGCCAAACGCCGGCGCCTCTTGAAGGCTAAATCGATTCAAGCTAGGTCATGTCTAGTGTTTTCGGAGTTTATGATGATTCCCAAGCTTTTTGTTTGTTTTTTCCGAAAGCAGTGCAGGCTGCGAAAGGTCTTTCTGCCCAAGATTTGCAGCTTCTCCTCAACCGGGCCCAAGGCAATGCTGCGCGCTTCTGCGCGGTTTTGTTTCTCAGCTGTGTTTTTGTTATGCAGGTGGCGGTGGAGGGGCTGGAGGCTGGAGCTCGCAAGGTTTTCATGATTTGGTGTTTGCTACTTGGCTGGCGTGCCCAGGCGCTGATGGGGCTGGCGGTGGTGGTGCTGCAGGCGAGCGTAAGCATTCGGGTTGCGGCTATTTCCCATTTTTGTTTGTAGTGTGAGGTGGCGGAGGAGGAGCCGGAGGCTGGATTGCGCAGCTGCTTTGGAGTTTGCTACATGACTAAACATGCCCAGGTGCTGATGGGGCTGGCGGCGGTGGTGGTGCTGCAGGCGAGCGGGTGTAGCTTTTGGCCGGTTTTTGTGGTGCCATGTTGTAACGGGAGTGTTGAACTGGTTAGAGAACGATGGCCAGTTTTGCAAAGGGCCGACCTGTTGCAAGGTGCTGTTGCTGCCAATGGAGGGGCAGGCGGTTGAGATTGGTCAGGCGAGGGCCAAAATGTGAAATTGTTGTGAATGGACTTTGTATTTGACGTTGTTCTTTTAGGTGCGTGTTTGCAGGTTTGGCCATTGGGCGCCCAGCGCCGAGATTCTGATGCGCCTTTCCGGGGCATGGTGGTGATTTCGCAGTTTCAATGAGGCAGAGCACGCTTCTTACCTTTGAGTCTGCTGCTGGATTTCCGCCAAGCCGCCCGGAAGAGTTACAGTGCGACGGCAAAATTGAAGCGGCAGTGGGAAGCGCGCAGGTGCCCGAATGCTTAGTTGATGGCGTTGGAAACAGTTTTGAGAGAGAGAGAGAGATGGCTTGAGAATGTTGGATTTCTAGACACCGCGCGCCCCTAATTTTGTTTGACATCACAAGTTATTGAGAGGGGCACATTTCTAGACACCGCGCCCCCCAATCTGTTCTGGCCACATAGTGTACAGATCAGGAAGAAAGAAAGGAGAGAGCAGGGAGAGCAGAGAAAACAAGCCAACGAGAGAGAGAGAGAGAGAGAAGGCTTGATTTCTAGACGCCGCGCGTCCCTGATTGATATCGCAAGTTGTTGAGAAGGGTAGATTTCTAGACACCGCGCGTCCCAATCTGTGCTGCCCACATAGCGCAAAGATCGGGCTTTCTTCTAATTTCCAGCTGGACATGTGAAAAGAGCTAAAACAGGAAATGCAAACCCTAAACCCTACATGATTGCGTTGGGCCTGGCTAGTCGGGTTGTGTGCTTGGAGCTTTGCGATGATATTTGTGGTCTATGCGGTTTTTTAAAAACAGGAAATGCAAACCCTAAACCCTAAATGATTGTGTTGGGCCTGGCTAGTCGGGTTGTGTACTTGGAGCTTTGCGATGATATTTGTGGTCTTTGCCGTTTTTTTAAAACAGGAAATGCAAACCCTAAACCCTAAATGATGGTGTTGGGCCTGGCCAGTCAGATTGTGTACTTGGAGCTTGGGAAGTGCGAAATTGAAATTGCAATTCAGTAAGCTGCCGAGATTGTGGTTTTGGTGTGCCATGGGTTGATGGGTCAAGCCACATTTCTATTGTCAACAGTTTTCGAGACAAGCACAGTGAAGTTTTGATTGCCTTGCAGCCAGCTGTTCATTGCTTGGGCCTGGAGATGTTCTACTTTTAAGTAGAGGATGTGAGACCCGCATTGGCATTGCTTGCCAACGCGCAGCTATCGATTGCATTCCTGCGCCAGGTGCTTTTGTGAAGTCCAAACGTCAGGCCCTCAGAGATTAGAAACTGTAGGGTTCCCAGCCGGGCCATGTAGTTTTATTCCTTTGTTGCTCAGCCCTGGTCATTTTTTGCGTATTGCGGCGCTTGTGTGCTGAATGTTTGCAGCCAGTGACGCGCTGTATCGTAGCATGGTGTCACTTGTGCTTCGTGTCTGCTGGGTTTCTTTGGAGGGAATCTGCAACTTAGGCTTGAACTTGGGCTTTTTGCGAGAGAGTAGAAGGCGAGGCCAAACCCTTCACCCCGTAGACTCTTAACGCCGTATTTCCCAGTCCATTGTCAGCAGCTGGCGGAGGAGGTTTTTTTCCGGTGTAAATAACTTTGTATTTTTAGTTCGGGCGAAACCTCCTCCACGTATTTTCCATTGTAAATGCCATGTGATTTTGGGATTATTCCTCCGCAAGGGTTCACTCCAAACCTACTCCACGCATGTTTTACAATGAGAACTAGCGCGTTGGTATCCTCCAAAACTTCCTCCGCTGATGTCCTATGAGTCAGTGGTGTTGGCCTAAGATGGTTGCGTCTGCAGTCCAAGTGGCGAAGCGCGCCCTGGTCTCCCTGCTATTGGCTTTCGCCCGCCAGCGTTCGCCCGCCAGTATGGCGCTGGCGTGAAAGTCACGCGGGACAGCGCAGATCCTGTGGTGGAAAAAGCTTTCCGGTGCATCATCAAGAAAGTGCACCCTGACAAAGGGGGCCGTGTGGAACATGCGCAGCAGTTGCAACAAGCGCGGGAGGACTGGCAAACGGCAAAAGGGAAAAAGGACCTTAGTGGCCGACCTCCCCAAACTTCCTCAATGTCTTTGGCTGGCAAGAAGGAGAAGGGCCGCCAAGGCTACCGGATTCGTTCCGTTGCAGTGTTGTTGACGTACCATGGCGTGCAGCAAGATGAATGGCTAGCTTTCTTGACTTTTGTTCGTGGTCACGTTGTTGATTGGGGAGTAGAGAAGTGGTGCGCTTCCATGGAGACGTGTTCATCAGGCAAGCCTCACGTCCACCTCATGGTGCAATTCCATAAAGCCTTAGACAGCCGCGTGGTTGATGTGTTTTCCTTCTCGGCTGCCAGACCAAACGCTAGCTCCACAGATGTTTGCGGTGAAGGGCTGTCTGGGCGACAGTTGCAGCGGTCCATTGACCGGGGCATGTTTTACGTCTTCGCCGACAAGATTGGCACAGTCTTTGGCAAGGATGGCTTGCCGTTCACCGAGGGCAATTACTTGCCATGCTGGGTTCGGTGTGAGAAGACTTATCAAGTCCTTGGCAAGTGGCCGGAGACGTTGTGGAAACAACGTAAAATCAGTTCAGCCACCTATGAGACTTTGCTTTATTTGACAAGAGATGGTGTGCTCTCACGCAAACGAAATTTAGATGCTTGCAAGGACCATGAGGATGGTGCAGCTTTGTCTTTGGCCATGGAAGAACGAGTTCGAAGGATTCGGTCCAACCCCAGCTTGTTCCGGCCGTTTCCCAAAGTGCCAGAAGCTGAGGCTTGGCTCAAACTTTTTCAAGTTGATGCCTTGCGCTACCCTATCTTGGTCGTGCTTGGACCCTCCCGGGCAGGGAAGACCGAATGGGCAAAGAGCCTGTTCAGGCGGCCTTTGGAACTGAAGATCGGAACTCTGGAGTTTTTTCCGGACGCTATGAGGCAGTTTGAGCGGGGCGTGCATGATGGCTTGGTCCTTGATGACGTGAGAGATTTAAATTTCCTTGTCAGCCACCAAGAAAAGCTTCAGGGCAAGTATGATTCCTTAGTTGAATTCGGTTCAACTGCAGGTGGCACATGTGCATACCATCGCGATTTATTTGGCGTGCCCGTGGTTGCAACTGTCAACTTTTCAACGAAGAATTTGAAATATTTGGAGAACCATGATTGGCTTGCCAACCCTGGCAACAGGGTGCTGGTAGTGCTAAGCGGTTCCAACTAATTCCTAATTGGTTTGCGTCCTCCGATGTGACCGAATTCTTGCTAATGTGTTGGAAAAAGGTTGACGTTTCCGTTCGTGTTTTTTCACAGGCCGTCAGGACACATTCTCGGCTTAATGCTCCTTAGTGATCTTTATAGTTATAGTCTTTCTTGCTGCAGGTTCACCAATGTACTGCTGATCGGGCCTGGCGCCATGGAACTCTAGTCTTTCTTCCGTTTGCCAGCAACGGTCCGACAGGTCATGTCAAACATTTTGGAACCCAGTGAATTCAATTTCTGACTTTGCCAAGGTGTCAGCTGATGCTTTTGTTTTCTTGGTGCTTTCCTTTACTTTTTTTTAGTTCACCATGTTGTGGCCGATTGTTTCCATTGATCGACGTGGGAGGCTGAGGCTTGGCGCTTCAGTTTTGAATTTCGAGACTGCCTGGAGGCGCGCTTGCCCGAGGAGGACTGTTATGGGCAGGGTCCAAACAATTTGAGTGTAATTTTTTTCCATGTGCCAGCAAAGGGTCGACAAGTGATTTCAGACAGCGCTGAATGCAGTCCATGTAAATTTTGATTTGGCCCTTTTGGCTTTTGATGTTTTCCTTTGGCAATTATTTTGGTGTTCGCCATGTTGTGGCTGGCTGCTTTCATTTGATCGACCTGGCAGGCTGAGACTTGGTGTTTCAGATTTGAGCTTCGAGATTGCTTGGAGGCGGTTGCCGGAGGAGGACTGTTATGGGCAGGGTCGGAACAGTTTTGAGTCTAGTTCTTTTTTGTTCCATGTGCCAGCAAGGGGTCGGCAGGTGATTTCAATCAGTGAGTGCGGAATGCAGTCCATGTAAATTCTGCTTTGGCCCTTTTGTTTTTTGATGTCTTCCTTTAGCAGTTATTTTGATGTTCGCCCTGTTGTGGCTGGCTGCTTCCATTTGATCGACGTGGCAGGCTGAGACTTGGTGCTTCAGATTTGAGTTTCGAGACTGCCTGGAGGCGCGCTTGCCGGAGGAGGGCTTTGATGGGCATGGCCAAGCAATTTGGAATTTAGTTTTTGTTCCATGTGCTAGCGCTGGGTCGACGGGCGGCTTCGAACAGTGCTGAATCCAGTCCATGTAAATTCTGCTTTTGGTAAGATGTGACTTCTGCGGGATGGTGCTTTTATCGTGTCATGTTCGCTTTGGTACCCGCAGCTGTAATTGTTGTTGTATACGTCCAGAGCATTGACCCAAGCCACACGTGGCGCCAAAGCGAAATGCTCAGAACGATGTCAGGACCTCAGCCTCAGCTGCAGCGGGCTTGCGGTGACAATGCCAGTTTTAGGGTTGGAAGCATTTGGTGAAAGTTGACCCCCGTAGGGAGTCCTCCTGAGTCAGCGCATTGAGTTGTTCATTGGGGAAACTGAAAGTCTGAGTAGTGTAGAGCTTTGTTTTTTTGTTGCGGCGCTTGTAGCTTGAAAAAGTTCTCTTCTGCATACAAGCTGTTTGGCTCAGATTTTGGGCCCTGCCTGCTCTGCAATATTTTGATTGAACAGAAAGAATCTGGCGGTTGATATTCTGTTTCTAGTACTGAATTAGCAACCTGGATTTTACACGCGCCATTGGTATTTAGCGACTGAGTCTCATCTAACAATGCTGGCTGTCAATTGGCGGGGGGGTTTTTTCAGGCATCATATGATATTGTAGGTGCTAATAGTCATCAGCGTGAAGCTGGCCGTCGGTATGGACAGGCTGTGTCCGGACGCGCTGCAGGCCGAGCTCCAAGATGTGAGGCGGCGGCTTCGTTTTTTGCAGAAGCGAGACGCCAAAAGGAAGAAGAAAGCCAGGATGCAGCTGCAGAGCTCCGGCCGCCGATGTGGGCCATCCAGCCCAGCATCCTTAGTTGTTCTCGTGTATAGCGGAGATTCTCCAGAGACAGCTGCAGATTTTGTTTGCGGCAGAGGTTGGAAAAAGAGAAGGAAACCCCAGGATTGCTTTCCTGACAAACAAAGAATTGCGATTGAAGTTGAGGCCGCGTATGATGCGGCGCCTTTGTCCCAGATCATAGCCTTGCGTGATGATCCTGTCAAAGCTGGTTTGGTTTCCGAACGCCGAATGCTAACTCTTGTGCGGTGGTTGGTTGAGCGGTCCTTGTACCTGTGGGTGGAAGAGCAAAACACAGTGCGTGGGGTTGCTCCATCTCGGGTTCAGCTGGTCGAGCAAGCCTTGTCTTTCGTACCTTCCTTTCTTCCAGCTGTGTGGCAGCAGAAAAGCCGAGCGCTTTTGGCCACCTCAGAGCGCAGCCATCTCTGGCCAGCTTCAGGTTGCGGTGGGGGTTGCGCTTGGGAAAGCTGAGGACGCGTGGCGCCTTGACATTGGCAGAGAAGCAATCCAAGGACCTTTTGGGCAACCCCGGTTTTGGGTTCGTTTCGTAAGACTTGAAATGGGCGTTTTTGTTTTAAAATACAGTTTCTAATAAAGAAAGCAGGCAGCCCCAATTTTGGCAGCGCTAGCTGCTTCCATTTTTGGGCGCGCCTTTTTTGCCAGGCCCGGGCATATTTCCAATGGATCAATGCAGCGTGTGCAGCCGCTCCTCCGAACCGACCTCCTCTACTCATCAATATGGATGAAACTGCGTTGGTGCGGCATGCCAGTGGCTTGATCGGTACAGTTGTCAAAGTGCCAAGTTGTATGGAGAAGTTTGGTGATGTAGCCTTGTTGGGCGAGAGGCGCAGCTATATCACATTTTTGGCAAGCATCACGCATGATTTAGAAGTGCAAGCTCGTCTCCCACAAGTGCTCATTGGCAACGAGCGTCAATTTTCTGCAGCCATGATGGCAAGTTTGCCAGCTTTACCAGCCAATATACATGTTTGGAGGTGTAAATCTGCGTGGAACAACCACGCTCTGATGAGGAGATATTTGTCCTTGTTGGCTTCATCTTTGGGAAGCGTTGTGAGGGATCGGTATACGATTTTGGTCGTGGATGTTGCCCGCTGCCATATTGACCAGACCGTTTTGGTGCACGCAAAGCGGTGTGGGATTCGTCTTTGCTACATTCCTGCTTTGATGACTGCCGTACTACAACCATGTGACACCCATCTGTTCTCACGCTTCAAATCAGCTTTCCAGGAGGCCTGGCGCCGTCGCAAGGCCATGTCTGAAAATGGTTCCGTTAGTGACCGACAATGGTTGCAGGTTGTGGCCGATGCCGTGGAATCTGTTTTGCCGGTTGCAGACTGGGAAGCTGCTTTTGCAGCAGTTGGAGCATTGGCGGAGCAGACTTATTTAGGGCGAAAGGTCTGTGAAGATTTGGGTTGGAAGCAGCCACCCAAGGTTTCAGAAAGGCTGCCGTCTGTCCAAGATGCAAGTCTCCTTTTTCCAAGGAACATGAAAGTCAACGTGGAAGCATATGTCAATTGGGAGAGAGATGCCCCTCTCCAATTGAAGTTGTGTGAGAATACATTGCGAAGGAGACGACCATTGCCTGCCACATTTATGGGGACCAAAGAATGCCCGCTCATTTTGGATTGAAAATCATGTGTCCTTTTGCTTGCAGATCTTGCAACTGTGGAGGACTGGGTTGTGGAGCCCGCAAAAAGGTCGGTTCATAAGGTCAAAAACTGGGTTCCTGCATTGTTCTGTTTTGGTGGTTCCACAGTTTGATACTGAGGCGTTGCTGCACCAAGAGATGCAAGATTTGAAGCGGCGCCGAGAGACCTTGAAGCGCCAATGCAAGGATGCAGCGAAAGAACAAAAGCTCCTGGATGCCAAACGCCGGCGCCTCTTGAAGGCTAAATCGATTCAAGCTAGGTCATGTCTAGTGTTTTCGGAGTTTATGATGATTCCCAAGCTTTTTGTTTGTTTTTTCCGAAAGCAGTGCAGGCTGCGAAAGGTCTTTCTGCCCAAGATTTGCAGCTTCTCCTCAACCGGGCCCAAGGCAATGCTGCGCGCTTCTGCGCGGTTTTGTTTCTCAGCTGTGTTTTTGTTATGCAGGTGGCGGTGGAGGGGCTGGAGGCTGGAGCTCGCAAGGTTTTCATGATTTGGTGTTTGCTACTTGGCTGGCGTGCCCAGGCGCTGATGGGGCTGGCGGTGGTGGTGCTGCAGGCGAGCGTAAGCATTCGGGTTGCGGCTATTTCCCATTTTTGTTTGTAGTGTGAGGTGGCGGAGGAGGAGCCGGAGGCTGGATTGCGCAGCTGCTTTGGAGTTTGCTACATGACTAAACATGCCCAGGTGCTGATGGGGCTGGCGGCGGTGGTGGTGCTGCAGGCGAGCGGGTGTAGCTTTTGGCCGGTTTTTGTGGTGCCATGTTGTAACGGGAGTGTTGAACTGGTTAGAGAACGATGGCCAGTTTTGCAAAGGGCCGACCTGTTGCAAGGTGCTGTTGCTGCCAATGGAGGGGCAGGCGGTTGAGATTGGTCAGGCGAGGGCCAAAATGTGAAATTGTTGTGAATGGACTTTGTATTTGACGTTGTTCTTTTAGGTGCGTGTTTGCAGGTTTGGCCATTGGGCGCCCAGCGCCGAGATTCTGATGCGCCTTTCCGGGGCATGGTGGTGATTTCGCAGTTTCAATGAGGCAGAGCACGCTTCTTACCTTTGAGTCTGCTGCTGGATTTCCGCCAAGCCGCCCGGAAGAGTTACAGTGCGACGGCAAAATTGAAGCGGCAGTGGGAAGCGCGCAGGTGCCCGAATGCTTAGTTGATGGCGTTGGAAACAGTTTTGAGAGAGAGAGAGAGATGGCTTGAGAATGTTGGATTTCTAGACACCGCGCGCCCCTAATTTTGTTTGACATCACAAGTTATTGAGAGGGGCACATTTCTAGACACCGCGCCCCCCAATCTGTTCTGGCCACATAGTGTACAGATCAGGAAGAAAGAAAGGAGAGAGCAGGGAGAGCAGAGAAAACAAGCCAACGAGAGAGAGAGAGAGAGAGAAGGCTTGATTTCTAGACGCCGCGCGTCCCTGATTGATATCGCAAGTTGTTGAGAAGGGTAGATTTCTAGACACCGCGCGTCCCAATCTGTGCTGCCCACATAGCGCAAAGATCGGGCTTTCTTCTAATTTCCAGCTGGACATGTGAAAAGAGCTAAAACAGGAAATGCAAACCCTAAACCCTACATGATTGCGTTGGGCCTGGCTAGTCGGGTTGTGTGCTTGGAGCTTTGCGATGATATTTGTGGTCTATGCGGTTTTTTAAAAACAGGAAATGCAAACCCTAAACCCTAAATGATTGTGTTGGGCCTGGCTAGTCGGGTTGTGTACTTGGAGCTTTGCGATGATATTTGTGGTCTTTGCCGTTTTTTTAAAACAGGAAATGCAAACCCTAAACCCTAAATGATCTTCTTCATCTTCTTCACTCCTGATACGCGGACCACCCTTTGGGAAAATCGCAGTGTATAATACTTGTGCGCAGAAATGCAAAATCGCAACATTTCAAGACTTGATTGATCGTTGGCCAACCTCTACCGCCATCTTTAATACCTTTTGTATTTCTCCAAAGGGTGAATGTAGGGAACTCTATTGGGGTTCCCACGGGGTCCCCTGGGCAGATTTTTTGCGCGCGGCGGCGCTTGTGTGTTGAATGTTTGCAGCCAGTGATGCGCTGTATCCTAGCATGGTGTCATTTGTGCTTCGTGTCTGCTGGGTTTCTTTGAAGGGAATCTGCAACTCAGGCTTGAACTTGCGCTTTTTGCGGGAGAGAGTAGAAGGCGAGGCCAAACCCTCCACCCCATAGACTCTTAACGCCGTATTTCCTAGTCCATTGTCAATAGCTGGCGGAGGAGGTTTTTTTCCGGTGTAAATAACTTTGTATTTTTAGTTCGGGCGAAACCTCCTCCACGTATTTTCCATTGTAAATGCCATGTGATTTTGGGATTATTCCTCCGCAAGGGTTCACTCCAAACCTACTCCACGCATGTTTTACAATGAGAACTAGCGCGTTGGTATCTTCCAAAACCTCCTCCGCTGATGTCCTATGAGTCAGTGGTTTTGGCCCAAGATGGTTGCATCTGCAGTCCAAGTGGCGAAGCGCGCCCTGGTCTCCCTGCTATTGGCGTTCGCCCGCCAGTATGGCGCTGGCGTGAAAGTCACGCGGGACAGCGCAGATCCTGTGGTGGAAAAAGCTTTCCGGTGCATCATCAAGAAAGTGCACCCTGACAAAGGGGGCCGTGTGGAACATGCGCAGCAGTTGCAACAAGCGCGGGAGGACTGGCAAACGGCAAAAGGGAAAAAGGACCTTAGTGGCCGACCTCCCCAAACTTCCTCAATGTCTTTGGCTGGCAAGAAGGAGAAGGGCCGCCAAGGCTACCGGATTCGTTCCGTTGCAGTGTTGTTGACGTACCATGGCGTGCAGCAAGATGAATGGCTAGCTTTCTTGACTTTTGTTCGTGGTCACGTTGTTGATTGGGGAGTAGAGAAGTGGTGCGCTTCCATGGAGACGTGTTCATCAGGCAAGCCTCACGTCCACCTCATGGTGCAATTCCATAAAGCCTTAGACAGCCGCGTGGTTGATGTGTTTTCCTTCTCGGCTGCCAGACCAAACGCTAGCTCCACAGATGTTTGCGGTGAAGGGCTGTCTGGGCGACAGTTGCAGCGGTCCATTGACCGGGGCATGTTTTACGTCTTCGCCGACAAGATTGGCACAGTCTTTGGCAAGGATGGCTTGCCGTTCACCGAGGGCAATTACTTGCCATGCTGGGTTCGGTGTGAGAAGACTTATCAAGTCCTTGGCAAGTGGCCGGAGACGTTGTGGAAACAACGTAAAATCAGTTCAGCCACCTATGAGACTTTGCTTTATTTGACAAGAGATGGTGTGCTCTCACGCAAACGAAATTTAGATGCTTGCAAGGACCATGAGGATGGTGCAGCTTTGTCTTTGGCCATGGAAGAACGAGTTCGAAGGATTCGGTCCAACCCCAGCTTGTTCCGGCCGTTTCCCAAAGTGCCAGAAGCTGAGGCTTGGCTCAAACTTTTTCAAGTTGATGCCTTGCGCTACCCTATCTTGGTCGTGCTTGGACCCTCCCGGGCAGGGAAGACCGAATGGGCAAAGAGCCTGTTCAGGCGGCCTTTGGAACTGAAGATCGGAACTCTGGAGTTTTTTCCGGACGCTATGAGGCAGTTTGAGCGGGGCGTGCATGATGGCTTGGTCCTTGATGACGTGAGAGATTTAAATTTCCTTGTCAGCCACCAAGAAAAGCTTCAGGGCAAGTATGATTCCTTAGTTGAATTCGGTTCAACTGCAGGTGGCACATGTGCATACCATCGCGATTTATTTGGCGTGCCCGTGGTTGCAACTGTCAACTTTTCAACGAAGAATTTGAAATATTTGGAGAACCATGATTGGCTTGCCAACCCTGGCAACAGGGTGCTGGTAGTGCTAAGCGGTTCCAACTAATTCCTAATTGGTTTGCGTCCTCCGATGTGACCGAATTCTTGCTAATGTGTTGGAAAAAGGTTGACGTTTCCGTTCGTGTTTTTTCACAGGCCGTCAGGACACATTCTCGGCTTAATGCTCCTTAGTGATCTTTATAGTTATAGTCTTTCTTGCTGCAGGTTCACCAATGTACTGCTGATCGGGCCTGGCGCCATGGAACTCTAGTCTTTCTTCCGTTTGCCAGCAACGGTCCGACAGGTCATGTCAAACATTTTGGAACCCAGTGAATTCAATTTCTGACTTTGCCAAGGTGTCAGCTGATGCTTTTGTTTTCTTGGTGCTTTCCTTTACTTTTTTTTAGTTCACCATGTTGTGGCCGATTGTTTCCATTGATCGACGTGGGAGGCTGAGGCTTGGCGCTTCAGTTTTGAATTTCGAGACTGCCTGGAGGCGCGCTTGCCCGAGGAGGACTGTTATGGGCAGGGTCCAAACAATTTGAGTGTAATTTTTTTCCATGTGCCAGCAAAGGGTCGACAAGTGATTTCAGACAGCGCTGAATGCAGTCCATGTAAATTTTGATTTGGCCCTTTTGGCTTTTGATGTTTTCCTTTGGCAATTATTTTGGTGTTCGCCATGTTGTGGCTGGCTGCTTTCATTTGATCGACCTGGCAGGCTGAGACTTGGTGTTTCAGATTTGAGCTTCGAGATTGCTTGGAGGCGGTTGCCGGAGGAGGACTGTTATGGGCAGGGTCGGAACAGTTTTGAGTCTAGTTCTTTTTTGTTCCATGTGCCAGCAAGGGGTCGGCAGGTGATTTCAATCAGTGAGTGCGGAATGCAGTCCATGTAAATTCTGCTTTGGCCCTTTTGTTTTTTGATGTCTTCCTTTAGCAGTTATTTTGATGTTCGCCCTGTTGTGGCTGGCTGCTTCCATTTGATCGACGTGGCAGGCTGAGACTTGGTGCTTCAGATTTGAGTTTCGAGACTGCCTGGAGGCGCGCTTGCCGGAGGAGGGCTTTGATGGGCATGGCCAAGCAATTTGGAATTTAGTTTTTGTTCCATGTGCTAGCGCTGGGTCGACGGGCGGCTTCGAACAGTGCTGAATCCAGTCCATGTAAATTCTGCTTTTGGTAAGATGTGACTTCTGCGGGATGGTGCTTTTATCGTGTCATGTTCGCTTTGGTACCCGCAGCTGTAATTGTTGTTGTATACGTCCAGAGCATTGACCCAAGCCACCCATGGCGCCAAAGCGAAATGCTCAGAACGATGTCAGGACCTCAGCCTCAGCTGCAGCGGGCTTGCGGTGACAATGCCAGTTTTAGGGTTGGAAGCATTTGGTGAAAGTTGACCCCCGTAGGGAGTCCTCCTGAGTATGCTTGAAGAAGTCCCAGTGCCTTCCAGTGGAATTGAGAAGTTTGCCTTCCTGCTTTGTAAATGTCACCCAGGCATGGTGGCTGCTGTAAGTAACTGTCTTTTCGGACAAGCTGTCGAGGGTAGCTTCACTCTGTTGCTGATTGAAGAAGGACACACCGACGCTCAGTATCATGAAATGGTCAGCAGCTTTGCCTTTCGATATCCGTATCAACAGAAATTCTTCAAAAGAATGGAGACCTTGGCCTACATTGATCATAGCGATGGTAGTGGATTGTTTTGCAACAGCAGTCGATTATATGCCATCAAGCTCCAGAGAGATGATGTTAGTAATCTCATCAGCTACAACATCCCTCAAAACATGGAATGTCACCAAGTTTCGGAACTGTGGTCTGGTCATAGAAAGATTTTGACGGATGAATTGCGAATTAAGCTAGGTAGGCTTCCCTTCGTGCAGAACGTTCAAACCAGAAAGAAGGCTCCTTTCATCAGCACGCTTTCCAAACAAGATAGAATGGATTTCTTCATCAACCTTAAGCCGTTCAACAGATCTGATCTTGAGACTATTAGTCAAATCATTTCCAGGTTGAATGACTGGGCCGAAGAAGTCAAAAGGAAAGCCAGTGAATGGGAACCTCCTGTTGAGTTCCAGCGTAAACCTATTCAGGTACCGCTCATTGCATCCTTCGTTGATAAGTGTCCAGTGGATGTTGATCTTCATCAACAGATTTGTGCTCTTGACTTGAGGTCTCTGCGTGAAGATTCAGGTACCGCTCATTGCATCCTTCGTTGATAAGTGTCCTGTGGATGTTGATCTTCATCAACAGATTTGTGCTCTTGACCTGAGATCCCTACGTGAAGATCAAGTTGACACTCTCATTGAGGTCATTGCAAGCCTGAAGCTGACCTTTTACGTCCTCACCAAACGAATCCTCTTTGTTTTTGAGGCGGGAGCTGTCATGGAGGCCTTGCGAATGAAATGTGCTAAGGCGGGCATTGATTTACCGTTTGGAAGAAAGCAAGGAGGTCTTCAACTCAAAATGCTTTCCTTACCTCAAGATAACTCGAACAGCGGATTCATCAATCATGACCACATTGGGCTTTTCACTGTAGAACCGGTCAGATTTCGAACGATGAACATCTCCTTGATGCAGATGGTAACGTGTCAGACCGAATTGCTGAGGCTTTGCGAAAGAAATTTGGCGCGACCAACATTAGGGAACTGCAAGTCATTGATCCTGACAATAGAGTGTCTAATGTTGCTGCCTTCGATATTCCCCGGTCCTTCGTACCGCAGCTTCCTTTCAGATGGGAATGGGAGACCAACCATTTCTATGATATTAC
>VSDK01001190.1:0-18085 GCA_009767595.1 Symbiodinium kawagutii
ACTTTCGTAACACGGAACTTTCGTATCGAAACTTCCTTTGATTATTGCTACAACGGTTGTAACCTTACAATTTAACCAGATTGAACCACTATAAACCTATGGAGTTTTTTGATCCAGGGTAAACTATCAACAGGTCGTTGACAGTATCTCCACTGCCCAGCACTCCTGGAACCCCCCATTTTTCATGGTGCCATGGCTCCGCGCGTTCGCTCGCGGGAGCTGAGCAATGCTTATCGCGCGGTGCTGTGCCCAGAAGGGGCGGGGTGACCGTATGGATGGCTGTTTCTAATGGTTTTTTCTAGTGGTGGATCAAGTTGATAATAAGGGGACAGTAACTAACAACAATGTTGTCTATCGGGTTTCTAGTTTTTGGTTTCAGACATGTTTGATTTTCCTTAGTAGTTATTAACAAATGGTTACCTGGTTGGTTGACTAACATTGTTCATATGGATTGAAACCACCAACCAGTTTTCCAGTGGTGGATCATGGTTGAGAAGAGTAGTGCAGCGGATTTCTAGTGGTGAATGAGAGGTCAATCATGGTCAACCATCATGGTTTCTAGTTGCTTGTGTCTCGACTGTGTTTTTGAGATGATTCGTTCAAATTATGTCTCTCAAGGGAGCCCAGCCATCACTTGTGTTTAGTCATCAATGATGGTTGATAAGGGTGGTTGAGAGGATGATAAATCGTGATTACTACTGGCAAATGCTGGTTGATGGTAGTGGTTCACTGTGATGAATACTGATTGATGCCAGTTGTTAATGGTCAATAAGAATGAAAAACGCTTGTTATGGAGCGGTCAAAAATGGCATGTTGATCAAGAAGGATTATGGCTATCATTGGTTAGTCGATTGCAACAATCGGAACTGCTTGTTTCAGAATGAGACACAGACAAATACACACAGTTTCCGCTGACAAGTTCACAAAGAGGCTAGGATCAAATCTACAGTTTGACACTATCTGACAACCAACCAACCAACCAAGCCTGAATTAACAACTATATGAAAGTTGATAGTTGATTGACTAGTTCATTTCGCCAAAACGTTTTGGTTTCAGCGTCCTCAATTTGTCGCTCTGAACCTGTGCTGGATCTTTGGTGTTTCCAAGGGCAACCGCCTCGGGAAGCCCGTTCAGATTGCGAAAACACCATGTGTTTGTTCGCAGCATGCGTGCCATCTTACACACAAAATAGTGTTATGCCTAGGAAAATATGCAACAAAAACAGAAATTGCTTGGGCATTTTTGCTGTTTCGAACCATCCAAGTCTTGATTAACATGGAATCTACCCTGGAGTGATTTTGAGATGGAGATTCAATGAAGATCGCATATGTTTTGTTTTGTTCTCAGCTACGTTTAGTTTCGGGCTCGCAATCATCTTCAACAACTATTACAGCCATCCTTACCGTCGTCAACTTGCTGAGATGGTGCCGATCGGGACAGCGGCGAAGTCAGTTGCCGTTGCTTGAGGTGTACCTCGCTTCTCCGTTGAAGTTCTGCACTACTCTCCATGCCTTTACCCGCGTGGCTTGGTGACAATGCAACGGTGTCAAAATCACAGCCGTGAACTCATAGGTTCGTGACACTGACTTGTGAGTTTGGTAACTGTGGAGTCTAATCCTCCAACGTTATCTATGCTTAACCACGTTCAGCCACTACAACAAACAGTGTGCATCTGCATACATGTGTGTAAACATTAATTTAATTTATAGATTTATATCTATCTATTCATGTATTTCTGAGTGTACTGCTTTATTAATTTACTTTACTTACATATACTGTACACAGTGCCAACAGCCTTTGTTCATGGGGGTCGTCCGTTGGATGGTGGAACTAACCATTGTTACTACGGGAACCAGCCATTGGGCGGGCCATGAATCCGGACGCTGTAGATCAAGTCAACGAGGCACATGTGACTCTCGTCATGTTTGAAGGTTGTCACATATTGAAAATCAATCAACCAGTACCAGCCACCATGAACTATCATGAATATCATGAATCATGAACCATCATCACCATCATGGACCATCATCAACCATCATGAAAAACCATCATGAAAAACCATCATCAACCATCATCAACCACCAAGAAGAATTCGCTGAGCTAGCTATCAACCATGAACCCATGGATTAGTTCCCATGAGCCAACCAGCAAAGCATCAACCACCCACCTAACAGCATCGCAGTTGCTGGTGCCGCTCAGGTGGTGCCAAAGTACTACATCAATCCGTGGGACTCATGGCTGCAGCAAAACCGGTTGGTTGCAGCTCTACTTGTGTTTAGCATGTATCTTGATATATTTGTATGTATATTCAAAACTTAGCATTTATCTATATGTATATGAATATATGTATTTATCCATATGTATATATATATATATTTATTTATTTATTTATTTATTTATTTACTTATTTATTTCTAAATCTGTATGTATATACATGATTATAGTTAGATACGCATCCATGTAGATACATCGTTCGACCACGTGGAGTGCACATGCAGCCTCCCGAGGAGAAGGACCCATGGGCCTGGCAGCATCACAAGTTCCGGCGCAGCCGCGAACGGAAACGCGGCCAGTTCGGAGCATGGCGCCGGGGTGGCCGCACCAAGCTGCGGCGGCCACGCTTTGGGGAAGAATGGCGAGTTCATGCTAAACAAGCACATAAGATAAATAGTTAACTATGTTTAAGTCTAGGGGTATAAACAAAAGTGATTGGGCTTTGATATCTCTGGTACAAAGCCCAATTCCTCGGCATTTTAAGATTGTTTAGGCCTAGAATAAGAAGAGTGTATATATATATATATACCAACAAGTGTCAGCGGAAACTGGTTGGTTCACAGACAATCCCACTGAATGTTTGGATGATCTTTCCTCTTCATCCACTAGTTTACAACCCCAGTTAGAACCAGGAAGTGTCATTTTTGGAAGTTTTGGCTTCCCATGATGATGCAGCTGAGCACTTGTTGTTTGAAGGCTGACGCATGGAACAAGGCCCGTGAGGCTTTCATGGCCTTGTGTGTGGCATCGAGCCACTTCCATCTGAAATGGTGCCAGGGGGTCAACCAAAACACCTCGAGCCCTTCTAAACTTGGGAGCTCCCTGAAACATCATTTGCAGGATTGGTCAGTTCCAAGGATTGGGATTACCCTTTGGTAAACCAACCATTTATAGTGGTTTACCTTTAAAAACTATGGTTTTTAGTGAGTTTATCAGAGGGTATACTTTTCTCATAGTCACCATTTGAAACTTAAGCCGATGGAGCTGTGAAGCTACGTGAAAGGTCTCCATTTTCGAGGGATTCGTCTATGGCAACAACTCCAAAGCCTGGTCATGACTCCTGGATGATAGAAACAGTTGCTGTGCCCCAAACAAATTCACCATCCCCCGGAAATTCGCCATCCCTCCAAGCTTCCCCAGGTGCTACGTGCAGGGCGCCGTGTCGAGTCTGAACCCCGACGCCACCGCAGCTCCCGCGGGCGCCTCGCCGGCCACGTGGCCGGAGCCCGGGCTGCTGGGGGCCACGGCGCTGGTGGAGGCGGCGCGCAAGGCGCAGGTGGAACGACTCGAGGAGCGGTGCCGGTGGTGGTGGGGTTCCAAGGGGAGCCCTGACCTGGTGAGGCGCTTGGGATTCGAAAGGTGGTGATGGATTGGTCAAGATGGTTGAGATGGTGATTTTGATGGGCTGATGATATGATTGGTGGTGGATTTGTCTTTTCCTGAGTTGGAATGATCGGAAGCGATGAGAAAACAACTTGGATGACTGTTGAGTCAGAGCTGCCAGTGGACATGCGAGAGATATCGGTAGCGAGTCATTCCAGTGAGATCAGTGCTGCAACTCCATAGTTCAATGTGCTGAGGATCTGGCCATGGGCACCTGAAGGGTAACCTGCGGGGTTGATATGGGGTTCAAATGGTTGGTGGTTTGTTTAACAATGGTTGGTAGTAATGGTTGGTAGTAATGGTTGGTAGTAATGGTTGGTTTATTTTCCCTAGTAATCACTAACAACTGGTTGGTTGACTAATGTTTTTCATAGGGGTTGAAACCACCGGCTGGAAATGGTTCATAGTGGCTGAGAAAGACGAAGATGCTCAGCCAGAAGCATGAGAAGCTGGGAAAGATGACCCTGCAAAAAGTGGGGACGCCAGAGCAGCAAGGAGAAACACTAAGGACTTCCATGCACTTCCCCTTGCTGACCTGACCTCTATAGCAAACCCCTGAAATCTAGCCATCCTGGCGCCATCCAGCGGGTTCTGTTTGGTCCTTGGCCTAACAATAAATGTACGTTTCTTTGATCAAGACGTCAGTGTCCAAGTTCAACTTCTCAGCATTTCATCCAACTGCCTCATTGGATGAAGCCTATGTAGCACTTAGCTTACTGGCATGGAAATTCACAGCTCCCTAGTATTAGTAAGAGCGATGGGACCAGCTGGCATCTACATTTATCCTATCAACGATCTACACCCACGACATGTCCCGCTCGTGTGCCGCAGCAGGACTTCCATTTCTGGGAGAAGGTGCGATGAAGCGTTCCAAAGGGGCACTGCCTGCGTAAAAGTAGAAAATGCAACCAGCACTTTCTCAACGAGAAATCACAATTATCCAACTTGGATGTGCATCCCCACGAAGTAAGTGTCTACTAACCATGGCTGAGCTCACCTCGTCAAATTGCATCACTCGTTTGCTGGTCGCCGCTTGTGCTTCACCCTTTCTGTACTGTGGCGATCTTGGCCCATGTTGGAATTCTGCTGGTTTTGCGGAGTGGTTCGGTGTGATGGATTTTGAATCACTAGTTGGTGAGTTCAAGCATTTCTTCACTAGCTACCATCATTGACCATCAGATTAACAATCACTTTAAATCATGTGCACCATCATGTAACCATGGTTCACCAGCATTCAACCATCGTGAAGCATAGACAATCATCACTCTTGTCGACCGAAAACCATTGCTATGAATTGCTTTGGGCCATCATATCAACCAGCATGTAAAGCTTTATGAACCATGAGCAATTATCACCATAAAAACTTTGATTTATAAAGCACTGATTAAACCGTCATGAAACCATGGATTAGTTTTACAAAGCATCATTACAACTTTCTGACTTGGCATCGGGATGCGCAGGTAGCAGAGCGCGCTGTCAAACTGCGGGACATCATGGATGTAGGTTGGCGGGTCCCGTTGTGTCGGTGAGCAAGCATGGCTATAAGCCACCAGGATTAAAGATGGCCAAGGATAGTGGATAATGCCAAGGACCTGGGTCAACAAGCTGGTTTATGATGGCTGATATTGGTTGATACTTTGATAATGGTTCATCGTGTTTGGTTCACAATGGTGAATAATGATGAAAAATGGTTGATACTGTCAACAGTGGTATTAGAGGTAGTTGGTACTGGTGTTTCATTGGTCATGACGGTTAATAGTGGTGAGATAGCCAGCTAATAATTGGCAATAGTTGATACTAGGTATTGATGGCTAATGATGGTTTATAGTTGGCTCATGATTAATGATGGTTCCTGATGGTTTCTGAATCATTCATGATATCTCAAGCCCGGAAATGCACCATTTGTGTTGCGCTTCCCAATAAAGATTGTGTTTCTTGGATTCCAGGTTTGTTTGCCAGAGGGTAATCATTGCTGAGCATTTGCATGTAATGGATTTGTGTGCCATGGCCACAAATTCACCATTCGCCATTGCGATTCGATGAAAACTTTATTGGTAATGATTCATTGATGCCGTGAAACCTATAATTCACCATATCTCTCCGTCAATGAGAAATCGTTATTAAGCATCATTCACCAACCATCACTTCACCATTAATCAAAGATCATTTCACAGTTGACTAGCTCTAAACCTGGCAAGTAAGATGTTCATGAGATACTTTCCCTTGGCGAGTGAATAATGTGAACGTTTGATTCGTTAATCACTGATTGAACAGAAATCATCTATGTAATCATTGACACAGCATTACTCATGCAAATGGCTGAGTCACCAGCAATCTGATCACACTTGTACCAAATCACCAAAGGGTTGTTGAACATACTGCCCTAGAGTTGTTCATACCACTCTACTTGGATGTGCAGTTGGGGTACTGGGATGGAACCATGGCAACCATACCAAGTAAGCGAACTCACCCCTTCAGCCACTGTGAGTGTCATCAGTTACCAGCAGTGCACGTCGAAGTACTGGGGTGATGACTCGGTTTCTGCTGCCTGCGGTGTGTCCAAAACAAATCGCATTCTCAAGACCCAGGAAGAACTTGTTGGTACAAAGCTGTAGCCAACGAGAGGTGGGTTGCACGGTTGAAGCGAAGCACCCTTAGACACAAGCAAGGGCAGAACTTAACCATCATGTTAACCACCGTTCAGAACGATTAACCCTCATCAAACGCCATTCGCCACCATCAACCACCACTAATCACCATTAACACACCATTAACGCAACATTCACCATCCATCACCGCCGTGAACCATCCATTTGGATGATCACCAACCACAAGGGAGTACCCCCATGATTTGCGACGAAGGCGACCTGGCAGTCATTCTGGACACCCTGCTGACGGCCAACCACCAACCACTCAGCTGCTGATGGTGGTCGCCGGCCATTGGTGACGAGCTGGTGGATAATGATGGTTAATGATGGTTAATGATGGTTAGTAGTGCATAACTATGATGACTTAATGCATGGTTGTTTTTTTCCGATTTTGTGCTTATGTCACAGCGAAACTAAGGGATACAAACAGTCAGCTTAGGCGTAAATGGTTAATGATGGTGAACTATGATGACTTAGTGCATGGTTTATAGTTGGCTGATGATCAATGATGCTTAATGATGGTTAATAGTGGTTACTATGCTATGATCATCATGGTTTATGTCAGTTGGTTGATGGTTAGTAGTGGCTGATGGTGGCCAATAGTCGATGATGTTGATAAGTGTTGAGCAATTGATAGTGGCGAAGTAATGATGATGGTTAAGGAAGGTTGACAATGATGAATGAATGCTGAGTGATGATGGTTGATACTGTTTGATGATGGTCAGTATTAAATGCTGATGTGGGTGACTGTCCACGGCGGCACCATGTGGTACCTCCAAACCAATCAAGCTCAAAACCATTATTATCATGTTTATGATCGCCAGCATGGTTTGCATATTTCATGTGGTAGTCGGAGGAGACACCAGCTGTTCAGACCTGGAGAGGTACAATTCACGAGACAAATCAGTTGCATTATCCACGCTGAAGCAACCACTGGCTGGCCATCAACCAGATATATAGTCATGGCAGTGGATTAATCAACCAACAATCTTGCTATAGTCAACCAGTAGTGCTAGCTATTATCCAGAAGCCACCATGAACTATGAATAGTCTACTGGCGATATGAGATATCTCAATTGATGGTGCTCCAGGATCCACGAAACATGACCATTTTCGCGGAACGTGTCACACGATGCTGCCTGTGCATACATCCCGCACGGTATTTCTCATCGGGTTTCGTGCAAGTGCTCGGTTTGCCCACGTGCGGCGGAAAGAAAAAAACTGAAAATACCGGTACCAGGTAGCCAAAGTTTGAAGGGACACACCGGCACCTGTTCTTTGTCGGCATTCGCGCATCATGATGTGATGGATCTTCAAGGGACTGCCTGGCTCTGCGGGGTTCTTCCGAATTGTTTGCATTCTTATTGGAAATGGCTATGGGTCAATACTAACCAACCAATTTCATGGTGGATAATGACCAACAATAGTAAGGGAAACAATGGTTAGTGATAGGGGAACCAGGGGGACTAAGGGTTTTGACCCACAGCCAAATAGGAGACATGTTTGAGATGGATTGAAACTGCATAAACAGTCTATCTGCTTTTATCCCCGAAGCATCCTTTGAAGAAATCATGTTGGTAAACCCTCAACGCTTGACTTGGACCAGTCTTGGATGTACCCATATCTCAGGGATCCACCTTCGCGCCTTAGCAGCCAATGCATATGTTGGGAAGCTGCGCATGACTCCTGCTGAGGCACACGCATTTGATGAAGACCTTGACTCGAGATCCTTGGACACAGAAGCATAGCGGCCAAATTGGTTCGATGAACATCCAGTCGTAGCCAATGGCTATGATTAATAGTTAATAATGGTTGATAGTGGTGGTTAATAGTGATAATTATGGTTGATAATCATGGTTTATGACAATTTAGAACGATTTATATCAACCGCTGTGCTCTTCACTTTTTTCTCTTGGCAGTAAAATGTGGATGCGTGACGAACATGTGTTTTTATTGGTTGGTACTGTCATAGTCAATCCGGGTCCCTGAGACCCAAAAACGCAATCATCGGAAATCAAAGGGTTGGTATATGACTAATGGAAAGCCCTAGAAATGATGCAGCTGTTTAGATGTGTTTTTTGCAGCAGACTTCCGCATGTTTTCAGGCCTTATGAAAAATTTGCATCAACAGGAGGCGCAAACTGTGCAGCTAAGGAACTCATCGATGACGTGGACAAACTTTCTCTGGTGGAAGCGGCTGTGATCATGAATTCCTTCGCTCACTTTCAGTGCTGGGACCTCGGGGAGAAAGAAAGCTCGGGAGATGCGCAGATGGTTTACCTGATCAATCTATTAACCACTAAGATTCATGCTTGGAACGAGAGTCTATTTTTGGCGCCGGCCAACACTACCGACAGTGAAATGTCAAACCTTGTTGTAAAGAAATTGAGGGGACCCGCAGAGTCATCACCCTTCTGTAAGGGTGTGGTCATGAACCCTTGAAGTCTGTTGCTATATCGGAAATGTTGGTGATCAATGAGCGTTGAAGGGATGATTGATCTAGGTTGATCATCATCAAGCCAACATGTACACAGTGAATTATGACCAACCATGATGGACTTGTGGTTTAACTTATCATTCATCCCGAAGACTGTCATCCACTATAAATTGATCATCATGCTTATCAGTTGAAGATAGTTGAAGTAATTTTCCCAAGTGATCCAGCTACATTTATCAAGTTGATTATCATCAATCATCCACTGCAACATGACGGAACATCGGTATCCCCACGTCATCCGCTATAGATTTCTAGGGGATGATTCATCAACCCACCACGACCGTCGCTGGTTGAGGCGAAAGCCGCCCGATGTTCGCGGCCTTTGCGGAACATGTGCGGCGCTTGCTGCTGGGTGAGACCTACACCACCACAGATGACCCGGACAGGCGCACCGACCAAGTTCTTGGGATCGCTGGGTCAGGCAGTTGACCAACCAACTTCATGAGGGCAAAGCCGTAGGGAAAACTCTGAAAACAATGGTTAATGATGGGGGAACCAGGGGGACTAAGGGTTTTGACACACTGCCATCTGAAGATCCCCATGGTGTGATGGTGATCAACAACTCACGGATTGGGGGGTTGATTGGCATGGTTTAATTTCACATGTGTTCACCAATATTACGGATATTTGGTTGATCAACTCATATTTATGGGGTGACCAACCAGTTCATCATCGATGATGACACTCTGGAAGCTACATCGCTCGCAGGAAAATCACCATTCCCAATAAGGTAAGTAATCTTCAAAAGCCTAATAAGGTATGAATCATTGACCGATTGCCATTCGTTAGTGTTTATCAAAATCCACTCAATCACAAATCGATTAAGCCATATTAGGCAAGTGCGCCACCACCACTACTTGCCCCTTTCCTTTTGCTGTGCAGGGTTTTTTCCCTTCGAAGCCTTCCAAGCAGGTTTTCCCTGACAGATGTCCTTGGGAAGAATGACGGAGTGTTCCAATCCATATTAATTGAGCCTCAATCTATATATGATCCAATCATCACACCGATCATCAATCAAATCTAGCCAACAATCAAATCTCATCTAATCCCCTGATTCATTGATGAATGGCTGATCAAACCAATCCCAGCTAGTTAACCATTGGTTCGTTGGTTCATATGAACGGCTATGCATGGGTAATGACCCTTGTCGCCGGGAAATCACCGCTGTATATCCTCTATTCAATTGTTGGTTATTGTCCCCTATCGACCATTGACCAGCGAGTTAGCCGTTATTAATGATGGTCAACTTTCTGAATGTTACCAGTTCTACAGAGATGACTCAGTACTTTGGTAGGCATATCTCATTATGAACCATCATTAACAGCTAGCCATTACTAGAAACTATTAGCCATTATTAACCAGTTACCAACCATCATCAACCCTAGTTGATGGTTAAACTTTTGATTATGTCCCCTATAACCATTATTATAACCTACAGCCAATATTAACCATGGGAACCCAACCATGGCTATGTCCCCTATAATCATCATTGACAGCTCACCATTATCATTAACCATTATTAAGCATGATTATGTTCCCCTCTAAGCATTATACCATTATTATCAGCTAACCATAAGTATAACCATAGGTATAACCTGTCATATCCGAACCTATAACTATTATTAACCATCAACCATCATTAGCCATTATTGTCAACCATCATTAACCATCATTAACCATGGTTGTGTCCCCTATAACTATGATCAACAGCTGACCATGACTGATAACAGCTAACCACTACTATTGATCATGGCTGTTATCAGCCATTATTAACAGCTGACCATAAGTATAACCATAGGTAGAACCATAGGTATAACCATCATCAATCAACCATTATTAGCCATTATTATCCATTATTATTAACCATCATCAACCATTATCAAAGTTGCTACTCCATGTTCCCACCAATGTGTCTGGGACTTGTGAGTATAGGTTGAGACTTCATGCTCGCCTTGCAGCCGCGGAATCAACCATTATCAACCATCAACCATCATCAACCATCATTAACCATTAACCATTAGTAACCATGATCATGTTCCCTATAACCATCATCAATCAACCATCATCAACCATCATTAACCATCATTAACCATCATTAACCATCATTAACCATCATTAACCATGGTTATGTCCCTTATAACCACTATTAACAGCCATCATTACCAGCTCCCCATTGTAAAACAGCTGTGGCCAAGTGCCCACCCCGCCAGGTACGGCAGCAACGCGGCGGATCCCCAGAGCCTGGCGGTGCTCTGCAAGGCCTTCGCTGCGCTGAAGTACCAGGCGCGGGGGTCACGGTGGGCCGCGGTGAGGTGGTCGTTGGTGGATGGTGAATGGTTGGGGTTTAGTGGTTGGGATTGATGGTTGGGATTGATGGTTGGGATTGATGGTTGGGCTTGATCGTTGGTAAATTGATGGTCGGGATTGATGGTTGGTACATTGATGGTTGGGATTGGTGGTGGGGATTGATGGTTGGTACATTGATGGTTGGGATTGGTGGTGGGGATTGATGGTTGGTACATTGATGGTTGGGATTGGTGGTGGGGATTGATGGTTGGTACATTGATGGTTGGGATTGGTGGTGGGGATTGATGGTTGGTACATTGATGGTTGGGATTGGTGGTGGGGATTGATGGTTGGTACATTGATGGTTGGGATTGGTGGTGGGGATTGATGGTTGGTACATTGATGGTTGGGATTGGTGGTGGGGATTGATGGTTGGTACATTGATGGTTGGGATTGGTGGTGGGGATTGATGGTTGGTACATTGATGGTTGGGATTGGTGGTGGGGATTGATGGTTGGTACATTGATGGTTGGGATTGGTGGTGGGGATTGATGGTTGGTACATTGATGGTTGGGATTGGTGGTGGGGATTGATGGTTGGTACATTGATGGTTGGGATTGGTGGTGGGGATTGATGGTTGGTACATTGATGGTTGGGATTGGTGGTGGGGATTGATGGTTGGTACATTGATGGTTGGGATTGGTGGTGGGGATTGATGGTTGGTACATTGATGGTTGGGATTGGTGGTGGGGATTGATGGTTGGTACATTGATGGTTGGGATTGGTGGTGGGGATTGATGGTTGGTACATTGATGGTTGGGATTGGTGGTGGGGATTGATGGTTGGTACATTGATGGTTGGGATTGGTGGTGGGGATTGATGGTTGGTACATTGATGGTTGGGATTGGTGGTGGGGATTGATGGTTGGTACATTGATGGTTGGGATTGGTGGTGGGGATTGATGGTTGGTACATTGATGGTTGGGATTGGTGGTGGGGATTGATGGTTGGTACATTGATGGTTGGGATTGGTGGTGGGGATTGATGGTTGGTACATTGATGGTTGGGATTGGTGGTGGGGATTGATGGTTGGTACATTGATGGTTGGGATTGGTGGTGGGGATTGATGGTTGGTACATTGATGGTTGGGATTGGTGGTGGGGATTGATGGTTGGTACATTGATGGTTGGGATTGGTGGTGGGGATTGATGGTTGGTACATTGATGGTTGGGATTGGTGGTGGGGATTGATGGTTGGTACATTGATGGTTGGGATTGGTGGTGGGGATTGATGGTTGGTACATTGATGGTTGGGATTGGTGGTGGGGATTGATGGTTGGTACATTGATGGTTGGGATTGGTGGTGGGGATTGATGGTTGGTACATTGATGGTTGGGATTGGTGGTGGGGATTGATGGTTGGTACATTGATGGTTGGGATTGGTGGTGGGGATTGATGGTTGGTACATTGATGGTTGGGATTGGTGGTGGGGATTGATGGTTGGTACATTGATGGTTGGGATTGGTGGTGGGGATTGATGGTTGGTACATTGATGGTTGGGATTGGTGGTGGGGATTGATGGTTGGTACATTGATGGTTGGGATTGGTGGTGGGGATTGATGGTTGGTACATTGATGGTTGGGATTGGTGGTGGGGATTGATGGTTGGTACATTGATGGTTGGGATTGGTGGTGGGGATTGATGGTTGGTACATTGATGGTTGGGATTGGTGGTGGGGATTGATGGTTGGTACATTGATGGTTGGGATTGGTGGTGGGGATTGATGGTTGGTACATTGATGGTTGGGATTGGTGGTGGGGATTGATGGTTGGTACATTGATGGTTGGGATTGGTGGTGGGGATTGATGGTTGGTACATTGATGGTTGGGATTGGTGGTGGGGATTGATGGTTGGTACATTGATGGTTGGGATTGGTGGTGGGGATTGATGGTTGGTACATTGATGGTTGGGATTGGTGGTGGGGATTGATGGTTGGTACATTGATGGTTGGGATTGGTGGTGGGGATTGATGGTTGGTACATTGATGGTTGGGATTGGTGGTGGGGATTGATGGTTGGTACATTGATGGTTGGGATTGGTGGTGGGGATTGATGGTTGGTACATTGATGGTTGGGATTGGTGGTGGGGATTGATGGTTGGTACATTGATGGTTGGGATTGGTGGTGGGGATTGATGGTTGGTACATTGATGGTTGGGATTGGTGGTGGGGATTGATGGTTGGTACATTGATGGTTGGGATTGGTGGTGGGGATTGATGGTTGGTACATTGATGGTTGGGATTGGTGGTGGGGATTGATGGTTGGTACATTGATGGTTGGGATTGGTGGTGGGGATTGATGGTTGGTACATTGATGGTTGGGATTGGTGGTGGGGATTGATGGTTGGTACATTGATGGTTGGGATTGGTGGTGGGGATTGATGGTTGGTACATTGATGGTTGGGATTGGTGGTGGGGATTGATGGTTGGTACATTGATGGTTGGGATTGGTGGTGGGGATTGATGGTTGGTACATTGATGGTTGGGATTGGTGGTGGGGATTGATGGTTGGTACATTGATGGTTGGGATTGGTGGTGGGGATTGATGGTTGGTACATTGATGGTTGGGATTGGTGGTGGGGATTGATGGTTGGTACATTGATGGTTGGGATTGGTGGTGGGGATTGATGGTTGGTACATTGATGGTTGGGATTGGTGGTGGGGATTGATGGTTGGTACATTGATGGTTGGGATTGGTGGTGGGGATTGATGGTTGGTACATTGATGGTTGGGATTGGTGGTGGGGATTGATGGTTGGTACATTGATGGTTGGGATTGGTGGTGGGGATTGATGGTTGGTACATTGATGGTTGGGATTGGTGGTGGGGATTGATGGTTGGTACATTGATGGTTGGGATTGGTGGTGGGGATTGATGGTTGGTACATTGATGGTTGGGATTGGTGGTGGGGATTGATGGTTGGTACATTGATGGTTGGGATTGGTGGTGGGGATTGATGGTTGGTACATTGATGGTTGGGATTGGTGGTGGGGATTGATGGTTGGTACATTGATGGTTGGGATTGGTGGTGGGGATTGATGGTTGGTACATTGATGGTTGGGATTGGTGGTGGGGATTGATGGTTGGTACATTGATGGTTGGGATTGGTGGTGGGGATTGATGGTTGGTACATTGATGGTTGGGATTGGTGGTGGGGATTGATGGTTGGTACATTGATGGTTGGGATTGGTGGTGGGGATTGATGGTTGGTACATTGATGGTTGGGATTGGTGGTGGGGATTGATGGTTGGTACATTGATGGTTGGGATTGGTGGTGGGGATTGATGGTTGGTACATTGATGGTTGGGATTGGTGGTGGGGATTGATGGTTGGTACATTGATGGTTGGGATTGGTGGTGGGGATTGATGGTTGGTACATTGATGGTTGGGATTGGTGGTGGGGATTGATGGTTGGTACATTGATGGTTGGGATTGGTGGTGGGGATTGATGGTTGGTACATTGATGGTTGGGATTGGTGGTGGGGATTGATGGTTGGTACATTGATGGTTGGGATTGGTGGTGGGGATTGATGGTTGGTACATTGATGGTTGGGATTGGTGGTGGGGATTGATGGTTGGTACATTGATGGTTGGGATTGGTGGTGGGGATTGATGGTTGGTACATTGATGGTTGGGATTGGTGGTGGGGATTGATGGTTGGTACATTGATGGTTGGGATTGGTGGTGGGGATTGATGGTTGGTACATTGATGGTTGGGATTGGTGGTGGGGATTGATGGTTGGTACATTGATGGTTGGGATTGGTGGTGGGGATTGATGGTTGGTACATTGATGGTTGGGATTGGTGGTGGGGATTGATGGTTGGTACATTGATGGTTGGGATTGGTGGTGGGGATTGATGGTTGGTACATTGATGGTTGGGATTGGTGGTGGGGATTGATGGTTGGTACATTGATGGTTGGGATTGGTGGTGGGGATTGATGGTTGGTACATTGATGGTTGGGATTGGTGGTGGGGATTGATGGTTGGTACATTGATGGTTGGGATTGGTGGTGGGGATTGATGGTTGGTACATTGATGGTTGGGATTGGTGGTGGGGATTGATGGTTGGTACATTGATGGTTGGGATTGGTGGTGGGGATTGATGGTTGGTACATTGATGGTTGGGATTGGTGGTGGGGATTGATGGTTGGTACATTGATGGTTGGGATTGGTGGTGGGGATTGATGGTTGGTACATTGATGGTTGGGATTGGTGGTGGGGATTGATGGTTGGTACATTGATGGTTGGGATTGGTGGTGGGGATTGATGGTTGGTACATTGATGGTTGGGATTGGTGGTGGGGATTGATGGTTGGTACATTGATGGTTGGGATTGGTGGTGGGGATTGATGGTTGGTACATTGATGGTTGGGATTGTTGGTTGGGATTGATGGGTGGGATTGATGGGTGCGATTGATGGTTGGGGTTGATGGTTGGTTAATTGATGGTTGGGATTGATGGTTGGGATTAATGGTTGGGATTGATGGTTGGTTCATGATCAATGGGGGTCCGTGGTGGTGAATGGTGACGCCACTAGTGATCCAATACATTCATGGATGATGATCAGGTGTAGAGTAATAGTTGACAATGGTTGGTGGCTAGTGGTTGATGGTTGATAATGGGGT
Organism: Symbiodinium kawagutii; assembly: GCA_009767595.1. Classification (NCBI taxonomy): domain Eukaryota; class Dinophyceae; order Suessiales; family Symbiodiniaceae; genus Symbiodinium; species Symbiodinium kawagutii. The sequence goes on from VSDK01001190.1 coordinate 15,770, forward strand.
TGATAGAGGTAATGGGCCGTGATTAAGAACAGCTGGTGAATAAAGACAGATGAGGATGAATAGAGACTGATGATGATTCATAAGGGTTACTTGAGTGGCGGTTCCTGAATAGTGGCTAATTATGATTAATACAAAAAGGGTTAAAGATTCATGACGGATTATTGTTTCATAGTGGTTAATGATCGAGAGCATTGAGACTGGTTCGTTATGGTTATTGTCAGCTACTAGCGGTCGTTGATGGTAGTTGAGACTGTTTGTCTAAGAGCTCGCCAAAGTCTCGTTTGATGCCTGGACGCCGAATCAACGACCTGTTGCCACATGGCTTGCCAGTCATTGGGTCCCAGTTTTACCACCGTGGAAAACTTGCACGCTTCATGGCAGATTTGGCTGGAGACATCTCGGGCTCCCCGGTGCAGTGGCAACGGGGCGATTGACTGGCAGCCACTGACCCTGTCAGATTTGTCATGCACTTTGTGCCTGTTGTCATGCCCAGATGCACCCCACAAAGACGATTCCGTTGCTCAGGGGGGGCAGGCCACGCACAAAGGAAATGGTCTGAAGCGGCCAAGCACCTCTGGCGCACAGTTTCGGGCAAAAGTCACGAAGACCAAGTGAATGGGCACTGAAGAAAAAAACAAGTAGCGCCAGCAGCCCAGATAACAAACCAGTCATTGTTGGGATAATCCAACTATAGAGTGAACACCTGTAACAGCCTAGGATGATTACCCATGAGAATTCAACGGAGGAAGCGTGTACTGAAGTTCCTAAGGTCCCTTCAGGTAGTGCCCGTTTTCAAATGTTCAAATACGATTGCTTAATGAGCCGGCTCAGCGACCCCATTCCCGAAGCAATCCAGCAACCAGATGATTTATGCTTGATGCGTGAGGCAAACCACTATCATCCAGCAACCATAATCATCCAGTATCCAAGGGTGGTCATTTGCAATGGTCGCTTGCGGGATGTGTCAATAATCTTGCTTTAGTGAACGATGGATAGCGGTGGGTTGCAAACTGATTTACTAGTGGTAACCATGGTTGATGGTGGTCAGTAGATGCTTAATCTTGTTTGGTAGCGGCGGTTCGTTTTGGCTCACAATGGATCATGGATGATGAGTGATTCGTGAATGGTTGCTAGTCAGGGTTGATCATGATGGCTGATAATGGGCCAACCAATTGACTAATCATTGATCGTCCATGCTTAGCTTCACTGATCGTTCCAAGGTTGCCGTTTGGAGTGCTCCAGCCCCGAACAACTTTTTGTTGGAAAAATCTCGGTGTTTGGCCGCTTTTTCGGTTTCAAACTCGAACCAACAAAGGGATTCAATCTCGTGCTCGTGAGTGTGCACCATGATCAATAGTGGTGAACAAGTACCTTTCACAATTTTTGATCAGTATGGTCATTAATCGTGAATGATTGCTAACTATGGGTAAGAATACGTGTCCAAAGCTGTAGGTTCCCTTTGAATTTATCGTCCCAAATAATTTTGTCGTGTTAATCTGCTTGCCTCATTGTTTCGCATCCTCATTGGACTACAGAAAGGTTGCTGCTTGGCACGATGACTTTTTAGGTGTGTATGGTGCAGATATGCCTGGATGTAGGTATCCACCTTGGCTGCAGGATGCAGATATGATGATGGCCGTGAAGGGGGCCCTCATCGATCGCATTGAGGACGCGAGCTGCGAGGTGTATCATGGTATACACACATGATCAATGGGAGATCCAATGGGCAACAGTGCGTGACAAGCAACCAATAGCCATTAAATTGTCTACGTTACCCACCACGAATCATTGCCAATGCCACCAATAGATACTAATAGTTTGTTAACAAACAAACGACCAGGAGTTTGTTCATGGTAATAGTTCAGTATGATTGATGACGGGTGATGTAGCTATTGAACTGGTAGGCGGTGGTTTATGACGGGCGGGTTCGTCGAGCCAAGCTGTTGAAAGCCATGGGGGTTCGCGCGAAGCTCCGCCGAGCACCGAACATTGCCAGATGATGAGGCTGGTGGCTCAGTGTTTCATTGGATCACAGTATATTGCAATGGATGAGATTAGATTGGTTGGCATGAAACAGGAGGTCCATCACCACAAGTATGATGTGGAGATGCGTTTTAGTTTGATATCGTTTTGTTGTCCTTGTTGTTGTCGTTGTCATTATTGTAATGTAGCTGTTGTGGTGACCGTTGGTAACTGACGAAGCCAGGGGCCGCTGATAGCGCTGCAGAACCAGGGACCGTTGCCAATCAGAGTCCTGGCGCAGCCCAACATGCGGAACGCAGGTGAAAGCGAGGTTGTCTGAGGCCGCTCTACAGA
>VSDK01001190.1:18095-36459 GCA_009767595.1 Symbiodinium kawagutii
GTTCAGCAGATAGTTCATTCCTCGAACTTGTGCACTACTCTGAGCACCACAAAAGGTTTAATGTTTTACACTCCGAGCCTTGCAAGGGCCTGGTTACTTGGGGTTTCTCCAAGGTTGAATACAGTCACCGGCTGCTTCTGCAGGGACCTTCGGATTCCAACCGCCATGACAAAACCATGGCACATGCAGGTAGAACAAATACAATTTAATGTTTATACTTTTATCGATTTATGTTTGAATATCTATTGTGTTCATATATCCAAATATTTGGATGGAAATGAATACATTCTAACATATCATTCAGATCCCAAGGCTACAAAAAGCACCATCAACATGCCCTTCAGCATTGCCATGTCACGGTGATCCCCAGTCAACGCCGCATGCGCCCCACGCACATCGGAGGACGCTTTGATGTCATCGGTGTCTGAGATCCTCGCAGCTTTCTGCGATCTCCAAATGCCGTTTGAGGCACGGCCGATCATCGATCAGCACTCAAAGTTGGGTTCGTATGGCTCGTGATTAGCAATGATTAGTGGTGAGTGATGGTTAATAAAAACAGATAACAAGCAACAGTTGATCATGATGAATAGTGATTGTCAATGGTTTCGATGAAGAGATAGTGATTCATAATGTTTATTGAATAGTTGTGGCTAGTACGTATCATTGGCTTTGTTTGTTTTTTCCGAAAAGCTATTGGTTGTGTTTATACTATTAATGATGATTAATAAGGATGTTGAATAATTTCATGACCAATGATGAAGAATGGTTTTGGTAAACAGTTTGAGTGATGATTGATCAGCACGGGTGATCAACCAATATCATTGTTCATAATCACAACAGACTTGACTGTACCAATTGTTTTTAGTGGTTCCGGACCATATATTGGTTGCTAATGATTCAGCAATATAGCCGCGTTGTTTCTGAGATTTGAGTGGATTGTGATCAAGCGACATCGCCAAATAATTAATTGATCACTTTTGATGGGAGATCCATATGATGAGCCAAGCACGTTCGCGGGTAGATTACCGGCTGTTTTTGGTAAAATCGGTGTTGGTTTTTCTGGATTGTTTTTTTCATTTGCTGGATCACATTGAAGCATTCGACTTTATTGAACAGCAGTACCTGACTGGTTGGTCGTTTTGAGCATGTGTCTCCCCAATATGTGGCACGGATGGTTGATGATCCAATATGATTTGAAACACTGACAAGCAGTAAATTTCTAACAACCTTGTTTATCAAGCCTTGATATTTATGTTATGACGTGCCGATGGGCAGAAGGCAATATGAACCATCATGAACCAGGCCAACCATTATCGGCGAGTACCGCTGTCAACCACTATCAGCCATCAAAAATTGATTGATTTTGTTGACGCCCATTCTGATGCACTAAAAGTCTATCAATGACCCTACTAACGCCCATTTCTATATCCAAACGTGTTTTGTACAAAACATCACTCTTCGCAAATACTAACCTTCATTGTTTTAAACATATTTTTTTGAACAAGATACCACTCTTCGCAAATAATTGACTGGTAGTCACTATCCATGAAGTAACCCTTGGCTGTGGTTGCCACGGTATTTCTATGATCCCAGTCGCACAGGCACCGGTGGAATTCTGGGTGGCGCTCACCAGCAAGGTGCGGCATTGCCCTGGGGGACTGTAGCGGAACTTGCCATAGCTGGTGGTTCACCATGACATGGGGGGGGTTCTCAAAATAGGGGACCCAAAAAATGGTTGGTTTAGAGTATAAATGATCAATAAAGGATGACTTAGGGGTACCCCTATTTCAAGAAACCACCATGTGGGGGTTTGGCAATATGGATCTACCATCACTGGAGCATAAACATTGTTTGAATGACTGGAGTAAGAGTATAAACAGTAGATGGTGTTGAGAATCAGTACGATTTTGCGTGTCGACTTGTTTACAATAATGACCAGGGATAAATAACACTAGATGGTGTCAGTGTATGATACTCGGTTATGCCTGTTGACTTGGCTAAGGATAATTGTTAGTACGGAATGGTCGATTGCCATATACCTGGGATAATCCATATGTGACCAGTAGAATATTGGTCAAGAGTGATCTAGGAACGGTTGCTGGATGGTTGAGAGTGATGAATAACGGTCCAGTGAACATATCCAAACCTTAGGCATTTCTGTTCAAGAAAAGGACTTGCTGCGAGAAGGGTTATGAGCCCAAACGACACGGTTGTTTGCGGTTGAATCATGGATCGATCGCGTTCGCAGCCACCGGTGGGGAATGTGTTTTGGTCGGAGAGGGCAAACCGTGAACATGCCCTGGTGAACTCTAGACCTCTGGACCTTCCTTCGCCGCCTTCAGTTGCTAGTGGAGGGCCTCTGATGAATGATGATGCTCTTGGATCCGGGAAGGGTCGTGGGTCGGCCTACGGACTGGGGGACCAATTCGCAAGTTCAGGGGCTCACTATGAAACACCACCTAGCAAGGCTGATGGTTCTACCAGGGAAGCACCACGTGTGGCTGTTCCAACCCAATCCGCTGGTCTGACGACGGACGAGGATGTTGAAGCGTCCGAGAAGGCTAGAAAGACGATGGGGGCAATCCCAACTGCTATGGAAACCAGGGTTCCTAAAGCTGTTGATGAGCCACGTGGGGATGAACTTCAACGCGAGCTGGAACGGGTTTTGGTTGAGTCGTTGCGGGAAGAGAACGAACGGCTGACCCAAGAACTGGCCCGGTTGAAACATATCCAGGCGTCCTCCACCTCGGAACCCTCATCAGCATCTTCGTGGTCGGTTATCCATGGTCAGACGGAGTCCAAGGGGGATGATCGGCGTGTTAGGGGAAGACCTGAGTGTAGAACACCACGGCATGATGGTCCCTCTACAGGTGGTGTGAAGACAGCCCGGTTTACTCCTGGTGGTACCCAGGTTCCAGACGGCCCACCGCCAGATGAGGATTTGAAGGTAGTGCCAACTCCACCACCGTTGCCCCCGTTACCTTCTATGGATGTTCCCATGAAGACTGGCTATGATGACTATGAGCGGGTTGAGGGTGATCTCAAACGCGGTCGGTTGGGTGATGCTCACTGGGCACCAAAACAACAAGGAGCTCCACCACCCCATGAGGCTAGAACCTTCTGGATGGAAAGGGAGATTCAAGCACTTCAGGCTGCCCTTATGGCACAGAAAGGGAATTCTGGTTTTCGGGATTCGTCCTATTGGTCCCAACCATGGAATGCAACTGGTGTTCGTGAGGAAACCATGGGTCATGATGTGGTGGACCGGGCTACTAGCTATCGACATGATCGGGCTGTAGGGAGTGCGGTTGGTGAACCTTCCCAAGACGGTCGGGCTCAGCATATGACGGGTGGTGATTTATGTCCTGGTCGTACCGTATGTCATGATGATCGGGCTGAGCATGTGCGGGCGCGAGATGGTGTATCCCAACATGGTCGGGCTGGCGTGGCTGATCACGGGGGAGTATATCATTTCGGTCGGGCTTTTGAGCGGTGCAGTGGTGATGATGTTCGTCTATATGATCGGGCTCGCAAGGCGGATGATGGGGCTCGAGATCAACTATCTCCTGATGATCGGGCAGCGAAGACGGCAGCCGCGGGGGAGATGACTGCTCAAGCTCTCCGACAAGCTGCCCACGAACTTGAAGAAAGAGATCGACTGCGACAGGCCACTGAATCGCGGAAGCCCTACAGTGACGCAGTGGACCAGTTCAAGCGGACTCCAGGGGGCTATGGATTTGGTTATGATGACACGGCTTCACCCTTGGATCCAAAGTCTCCGTTCTGGATACCTCCTCCTGGTGGTGGACATGACATCGCGGTGGTACGTGATGGGGCTGAAGAACGTGCAGTGGTGGCTTGGGAAGGTGGCGGTGGCGGTACTCGGATTGAGCTACCAGCTCTACCGGCAGACTCATCACCTTTGGGATTGGGTGATTGGTTGACCGTGATCACCCCCTTGATGCGAGATGTCTCACAGGTCAGTGCGATCTGGTGGGAATTGACGAAGGGGCATGCCTTGGCTTTGTACAAGAAGTGGAAGCAGTCAACTCCACTTGAGCGAGTGGCGATTACCCCCGAACTCCCTCCTGAATTGCGCGAGGCCAGATTCCAACGCACTGAACAGCGAGGGACTAGTCTTCTTCTTCGTGCACTTCCAGAGGAGCAACAACAGACATTGATTGCAGCCAGGGAAATGTGTTCGACTGCAATCTTGTATCGACTGTTGGTCCGCTTTCAACCTGGAGGCAGTGGCGAGAAGGCCTTGCTGTTGCAGAAGCTGACCCGCCTGGATGATGCCAAAGATATGGTGGATTTGACATCGTCCCTGAGAACATGGCGGAGGCACTTTCAACGTGCACTGGAAGTCGGTGCTGTGGTTCCTGACGGTACCCTTTTGCTGCAGGCCATGGAGACGGCGGTGCAACAGATCGCAGTCAAGGACAGTCAGGCATCCTTTCGCCTAGCTCAGGCACGGTCCCAAATTGGCGTGGACGAGCACCCCAACCAGGAGAATGTCTGGAAGCTGTCGCAGTGCATCTTGGCGGAAGCCGAGACATTATCTCTGCTGTCGTCATCGGCCTCTTCGACCCCAGTGCCATCAACCCCCATCAAAGTGAAGCAGTTGGATGGCACTACTCCTACCACACCTTCGACGGAACCTTCCAGTACCGGCAAGCCCAGACCTACTCCGGCAGAGACACCTTGCAAATGGTTCCGTTCTGACAACGGCTGCCGCGTTGGTTCTCGATGCAAGTACAGCCACTCCTGGGAGAATGTCAGTGACAAATCCGAACGCTGTTGGATTTGCGGCTCCAAGCAACATCGGAAGGCCGAGTGTGCTGTTCGAGCACAGCCACCTTCCAAAGGCGATCCCGGTTCGGGATCGGGGGGAGGAGGTTCGGGTCGTGGTCGTGGTGGTGATGGAGGTGGCGGCAAGGACGGCAAAGATGGTCGTTCTGGAGGTGGGGACAAAGATGGCCGTGGCAACGGTGGAAGAGGCAATGGCAAGGGTGGCAAGGCTGATGCAAACTCCACCATTGCTGCATCGGGTTCGGCAAGTAACAAGCCCACGGAACCACCCAAGGTCAATGAGATGTCCACTTCAGAAGATGCTGGAATAGCACAGGCGACTGTCACAATTCCTGAGAAGTCAGGCAAACCAGGTGCTGGAGATCTTCTTCTGGAAGCCACCAACCTGCTAAGATCGTTGCGGATGCCTGCCACCTTGAAGGTCATGAAAGTGACATCATGTGGACAAGGGCAAGCTCATGTGCTTTTGGATAGTGGTGCCACTCATGGTCTTAGACCGGCACGAACTGTGGCTGAGTGGGAGAAAGCGTCCCCGGTGACGGTCACTCTTGCTGATGGGGCAACATCGAGTTTGAGGTTGAAGTGGGGAACGAAGATTTTGCTTTCAGACCCGAATCCCACTGATGGTAGCTCATCTTGGATCATTCCTATGGGTGGCCTTGCCTCGATGCAGTATCGACTTGAATGGACGGAAGGAGGATGTCGCCTTTATGATCCCAAAGGGCATGAAGTCTCAGTGGAACTTCAAGGCGGGTCGATCACTCTTGGATGCTATGGAAACTCACCACTTCAGTCAGACGCATCGCCTTTTGATGATCAAGGCATTGGTCAAGAATGTGGATGCGGTCAACTCTGAAGGTATGACCATGGACATGGCAATGTTGGTGAAGCTCAAGGAGCTGTTTCCCGAGTTGCCGGAGGAGGTGATGGAGCGGGTGGTCCCTCGCTATGATGCTGCAGCCATGGCAGGTCAGGGAGACAGTCTGCCCTGGAATCGTCGCAAAAGAAGAAGATTGCAGCGTGTGAAACATGTTGTTCTCCACTTCTATGCAGGCGATTGTGGTTATCAATGGGAGAAGATGCTCAACACCAAGGACACGGAAGTGTTGTGCTTGGATCTTCTCGCCCCTACACCCTCGAACATGTTGGAGCCCCAGGTGTTCTGGTATGTCATGGGCTTGGCAGCTTCGGGTCGGGTTCGAGCAGTACTTGGAGGCCCACCGTGCAGGACGGTGAGCGCATTGAGGTACCAGGGGGATGGTGGTCCTGGAGTTTTGAGATCTGATGAGTACCCCTATGGCCACCCGGAATTGGAACCTCGTGATGCCGAACTGGTGCTTCAGGACACTACACTTTGGGTTCGTATGTTGCTGGCATATGCGCTGTGCGAAGATGCTCGCATGGATCTAGCTCCAGAGGGACCGCCAACAGCATTCGCCTTGGAGCAACCAGAAGACCCAGCTCGATACCGCAGTCAAGCAGGCATTGACAAGCACCGATACTTTTCCATGTGGCGCACCAGGGAGTGGCGTGCCTTTCAGGAGCGGTATAATGTCTCACTGCTCCATTTCGACCAGTGCACCATGGGCCACAAGATCAAGAAACCTACCACGTTAGGTGTGGTGATGGATGAGCTGAAAAGTTTGGATGGAATGCGTGGCAACCCGGAGGAGTATGGCCACAATCCAGATAGATCTCAGATGTCGATGCGAGATCGTTGTGCTCAATCCAAACAGTGGGCGGCATGGGCACCTGGTTTGAAAGCGGCCATCGCAGAGGGTGTCGCTCGTCACCTTCAGCGACTACCAACGTGTGCTTCTCCTCGTGGAGTTCACCTCCGCCCCTTGAGCGCCACCATTTTGAGCCAGTGGAAGGAGCACTACCTCAACGACCACCATCCAAGTCGTCGTGATTGTGTGCACTGTGTTCGTGCTGCTGCTCGGAGTCGTCCGCACCGTCGTGTGGAACATGCTGAAGCTTATACATTAAGCATGGATCTCACAGGAAAACTCAACATTGGCCAAGACCAAGAGAAGGAGAATGTTCACTACCTCCTGGTGGCGGTGTACACGTTCCCTACTACTCGGAATGGCCAGTCCTTGGTGCCACTGCCTGGACAATCTGAAGACGATCATCCCTTGCCATCTCCAGAGGAAGAAGTTGCTGGCTGTGGAGAAATGCCTGATGGCATTTCGGGGGAGGCGGATGCTGATGTTGTGGCTCCTGTTGAGGCCCCTGTTGATGCTTCTGATCAAGTTCAAGTGCCATCGGTGGATACAGATGCTGCGGATGTGCCGGTTGAAAACGACATCTTCAATGAGGAGTTTGAGATGGACGAGGAACCCATGGGAGCTGAGGCAGTCCGTGTTGAAGCGATGGAGGCAGCGTTGACGACATGGGAGAAACTCATCCATGAAAGCAAGAACGTTTCGGTGAGGAACCTGACCTTTGTGGAGCCTGTGGCAACAAGGTCGATTCAACATGTGCTTCCTGCCGTAGCTCGAATCCACGCACGACTGAGACAACTGGGGTTGCCAGTGATGAGGATGCACACGGATCGTGCAAAGGAGTTTAGATCCGGACATCTTCGTCGATGGGCTCTTGACAGATCCATTGTGCATACAATGACGCCAGCTGATGCATGGAAATGCAATGGTAGGGCCGAGAATGAGGTCCAGCAGGTCAAAAAGTTGATCAAGACGCTCATCTCTGCAGGGAAGTGTGAGTTGGAACAATGGCCGCTTGCTGCAAGACAAGTGGGAGAACGACGTTTGAGGCAACAGCTCCAATCAGTGGGATGGCCAACGAAGCCGTTATTGCCTTTTGGGAGCAAAGCCTATGCCCTTCGCAAGTGGTGGCAACATCGCTATGAATCATGGCGAGAAGTGAGAGAACCAGTTCGAGTGATGGGTCCAGCGAAGTTTTCTTCGATTACATCAACATCCTACTATGTGATCTCCGAAGAAACTGGCAAGTGGTTCTACACCAATGACATGGTCATTCCAGAACCCACTCAACCAGCAGAGGAAGATCGGGTTGTCTATTTGCCGGAGTTGGCCCCGGAAGGTGTTCGACCTGAACCATTGGATGTGCCGACACATCGGGTGAGGGGGAAGCAGGCACCAGCTATGGTCTCCACGATGACTACACCATGGACTTCCTATGAGCTTGAGCTTGAGGATCAATTGTCTCCGGGTGGTGAATCCAGTTGGACGTTGCAGACAAGGTCCAGCATGTCATCTCCAGGGAGCAGATCTATGGGGGAGGAATTGGCAGTCTGCGGAGGGGACATGGAGGGGGTGCCTAATACCTGGGCAGGTGGCTCATACCCAGGAACCCCAACACATGAAGCTGGCATGCTGGACCAGGTGCAACAGAATTTGACTCACTACTTGGCTGACGAGATGAAGAATCTGGATGCCACCGATGAAGCTCAAGCTTGCTGGCTGCCGGTCGTAGCTGAAGCGATCAAGTACAAGAATGAGGTTGAAACTCAATTGAAGGCCATTCATGACGCTGAGTTACAGCATGAAATGACTCAGGTTGAGAAGGAGTTCTTGGTGACCAGAACTGTGGGCAATCAAGAAGTATGGAGCAACCTTGAGGACTGGAAAGATGCCATCACCAATGAGTTCCGTCAGTTGGTGGAGGTCAAGAAGGCAGTGGAACCATTGTCAAAGCAAGAGCTTCGTCGACGAGCCGAAGAAGGCAACTTGGAGCTGGAGATCTTGCCAGCCAAAATGGTTTTCACACGCAAAGCAGGCAGTGGTGCTTATCGTGCCCGAGCGGTGGTGTGTGGCAATTTCCAAGAGGGCCGGCATGATGGGGACTGTTACGCTGGAGGCATTGATGCCTCTCAAATAAGAGCCATGCTTCAAGTTTCAGCGGCCCAGGGATGGTGTTGCGCAGGAAGTGACATCAGGGTTGCGTTCTTGAATGCACCCCGTCGCAAGGATCACAAATTGGTGGCCATGGAAGTGCCAGCAGTGTTCAAGAAGCTCAACCTATGTCAACCAGGGGAAGACTACTGGTTAATCCACCTGGCGATGTATGGCTTGACGACAAGTCCCCGAGATTGGGGTGTGCACCGTGATGGCCGGTTGCCCAAGCTGAAGTGGAAGCGCACAGTGGATGGCAAGCTTCGCACTGGCACCTTCAAGTCAACTGGGGATTCCCATTTGTGGCAGATGGAGGAAACTGATGAAGATTCCAACACACATTGGGTGGGACTCCTTGGGGTATACGTGGACGATGTCTTGTTCACGGGGGAGGAGGATGCAGTCACAAGTGCCTTTGCTGCAGTTGAAGGTGAATGGACCACCTCAGGGTTGGAGTGGAGCAGCTCAACGAAACCATTGAAGTTCCTTGGATTCGAAATCAGATGCGATGATTCTGGAAACGGCTACCGGGTCGGACAGGAAATGTACATCCAGGAACTCTTGAATGCATGGGGAGTGAAAGAAAGCGAAGCGACTTCTTTTCCTCAGTTTAAGATCCATGAAGGAGAAATGGATCAAGTGGCGGACAACTTCAGCAAGGAGGACCTCCGAACTGCTCAGGCTCTTTGTGGATCGTTGCTGTGGGTCTCTACAAGAACAAGGCCTGACCTCAGCTATGGGGTCTCCTGCATGAGCAGGTTGATGGTGAAGGATCCCACTCGTGCGACCAACATTGGAATGGCTATGTTGCGCTACCTGTGTTTCCATCGCGGTGGAATTCATTATCCTCAACGGATTGAAGACGAGTGGGGACCTGATGGCAACATGAAGCTGAAGCGCCACACCAAGATGATTGAAGTGTTCTCGGACATTTCCTATGGAGCTGGAAGTGGAGGGAAATCAATTCAAGGAGTCATTGCTTGTGTTGGGGGAGCTCCCATTAGCTGGCAGTCGTGCCAGCAACCATTTGTTTGCCAGAGCACGGCAGAATCTGAACTCACGGCCCATTGTGAAGCCTTGACGGTGGGTCGTGCAACGGAATCCTTGATGGCGGCGATCTACCAAGTTGATGTTGCTTCACCTGTTTTTGGACGTGCTCTATACGGAGACAACCTGGCATCCATTGGTATTGCAAGGGGTGAAGCGGCGGCCACTTGGAGAACGCGACACCTGAAGCTTCGTTCGCAGTTGCTACGAGAAGCATTGGACCCGTTGAGTGAGGCACCTGGTGGAAGATGGAGCCTTCTACACATGAGAGGTGTTCACCTCATGGCAGACGGCCTGACCAAGGCCCTTCAGGGTCAGGCGTTCCAAAACTTCCTGTTGAACCTGGGAATGATACCCCAACCTGCTGAAGAACAAAGGCATGGTAGTCGAATCGCCAGTCTGGGAGATGGACGCTGTCGTACAGCTGCCGGGACCTTGATCATGATCAGTAGCTTGATGGTTGCTGAAGCTCATGAGGTTCAAGACTCAGACAGCGATCTATGGTGGGCAAGTGCTATGGTTTTGATGGCCTTGGGCGCGGTCTATGTGGGACAGCTTACGTTGCAGGGAACTCAAGCATGTCTCCGACGACTGCGAGCTCACCCACTTGGTCATGGACAGTCGGGTGTTGGAGATGAAGAGGAGACGGAGGAGGAGATGTTCAGAGTGGTGGAAGAGAGTTCTGAAGAGGACGCGTTGACCAATGAACCTCGCTCCGCTACCAGAGGCTCAGCTACCATGATGACCAATGAACCTCGCTCCGCTACCAGAGGCTCAGCTACCACGACAACAAGTGATCAATCCCTTCGAAAGAGATCTATGTCAATGAATTTGACATCACTATCGGGCTCGCAACCGCAGAAGCAGAGCTCTATGTCAATGAATTTGACATCACCATCGGGCTCGCAACCGCAGAAGCAGAGCTCTATGTCAATGAATTTGACTTCACCATCGGGCTCGCAACTGCAGCAGCAGAGCTCTACATCAAGGAATTTGACTTCACCATCGGGCTCGCAACTGCAGCAGCAGAGCTCTACATCAAAGAATTTGACATCACCGTCGGGCTCGCAACTGCAGAAGCAGAGCTCTACATCACTGAATCTGACATCACCGTCGGGCTCGCAATCATTGGGGCAGAGCTCTACATCAATGAGTATGATGACGCAATCGGGCTCTGGTGAAGGGAGTCCTACATCCATGAAGCGACCTACACTGCAGCTTTCCGAGGACAGCATGAATATATCCTTTGGGACGCCCCTATGCTCGGATGATCAGCTGCAGAGTCAACAGCAGCAGCCCTCTACGGAGACGGAGCGCGCTGTGAATGATGTATCCAGTGAAGCGCAGAATGCGGCTTCCAGTTCCCGGGGGTATTCAATAAAGAACCCTTGGAACGAATTTCAAAAGGCTAATAAGGGGAAAAGTTGGTGCCCTACCCACATGGCTAAAATGTACCGTGAACAGAGATTTGGAATGCCTTGAGCCCAGTTAGCCTTTTCCTTTTTTGGATCTACACAGCACAAATCAAGAAGTGCTACGTTCCCTGAACATTGGCCGGTGATTCGAAGTGAATCAGGGGGAGCCAGTGAACATATCCAAACCTTAGGCATTTCTGTTCAAGAAAAGGACTTGCTGCGAGAAGACGGTTATTCAGCAGCTACAAGTTCTTGTTGGTTAAGTACCAATCCTTCGTCATTGCAGGTACCAAACAAATGTAAGATCGTACGGAGATAGTGGTTGGTACACCTATTGCCAACAGCAATTGGTATGCACGCAACTGTGTTGGTTGACGAGAGGATCACTAGAACGGTTGGGTCATGGCTTACACTGCTAGTAGTGAAATATTGATGATAGTTTATGATGGTTGAACAGGACCTGGTGGCCAGTGACAGCAACAGTTGGTACAAGGAAAGCACCAGTCAGAGGAGTACCTCCAACACCCATCTGGTTAGTGGTTTGAAGCATTGTTTTCCCTAGCATTTTTTAGCAAATGGCTGGTTGATGAATATTCTTCATAGGGGTTGGAACCACCAACCAGCCATGGAAAGTCAACCTTCAGTTGGAAGATTCACCTGGCGAAGTCATCCGGCTGAGCCAGATCGGCAAATCGGAGTGGGAGTGGTGGTTGAGAAGTGGTGTATCATGGTCAATCTAAGTAACTAGGCTGTAACCAAGAGGTGGTTGAATTACCCATGGAGATTCATGGAACTACGATGATCTTGATCACATAATTTGTAGTTGGGTGACATCACCAGCAACTGATTCTGCAGGTGTTTCTCAGCGGAGTGTTCTTTTGGGCACTGTTTTTTCCAGCTCTGCTTTCGCTACATGCTTCAAGGGATAGATAAAAATAATGCTGGTACTTCATACAGATTAATGAATGCACTAATGAATGCACTAATGAATGCATGATGGATGGAATTGATTGAAACTAGGGGGCTCCTGACAATTTCCTCCACCATCAACGCCCCGTGCAGAAGCAGCAACGGGACGAAGTAGAGCAGGTCCATCCAACGAGATCTGGATCCACAGTACTGGACAAATGGCACCAAGATGAAGCGCATTTCTCTTCATGGTGCGGGTGTTCATTGACACCCACATCATCACAAACAGCTTCGACGGAGTTCCTGAGAGCATGACCACCTACAGTGGCGAATTACAGAAGTGGCCGTTTGATATCTTTGTGGTTTGCAGGCTAATCGTCAGTGCACATTTAGGCAGGAAGTGGGGCGAGGTAGCGTCCTTTGTGCTTGTAGGGCCCTGCGATCCAACCGAGTATCAACAGGACCTTGGTGCATGGCTCAACCACCACAAGCTAGACTTTTGACTTTCCGTTTGGAGGGCTGTTGAATCGCTGATCGTGATCAGGGTCCATCTCCCATGGAATCCAGGCCTGTGATATAATAAAGGTATAAGACCAGGGCTGAAATGCATATGCAATTCCATTGGATTCAGGAATTCCCATTGTCATTTGCACAACGTTAACTATGCCCAACACATACACTGAATGCTATGGCGTTTCGAATTCTACTTGCTGCGAAGTTCAATCCCCATGACTCAGACCACCCAGCCATGTACACAAGGTTCAAACCTTTTGGTACATAGGATGGTTATAGTCCGCGTAGTCAACCAACTCCTTCACCACGACCATTTCGTGATGAAGTGATATCAAACGTTGAGTAATCGTGCTTGACCATCGTTACACCCGTTTCATTGTCTTTAAATTATTCATTACTGACCATGACCAATCATTTTCAACGTAATCAGTTTGGTAATCATGATGAATCACCTTTGATAACCATTACTGATCATTTATTTTCCGCAACCATTTTTACCGCTTACTCACCATGATTCGCCAGCTGATCCACAAAAATTTGGTCACTGAATACATCGATGACCTGAAGTGGGACCATCCCATCAGCTATTGAACCCGAAATTGTGGCAATTGCTTGCTGGGTGAGTGGCCTGGCCATGACCATCGATGAACCCAAATTGATTGGCCATTATGAACTGATTTGGGGGGGTTCTCAAGTCATGGGGAACCCCTAAAAATTGTTGGTTTCTTACTATAAATGCTTATTAAGCTGGATGATCTGGGGGTAGACCATGGTAGACCTATTTTGGGAAATGCCCATATTCGCCAATTGTCATATCGAGGGATGTGCTAAGCATCGACCAACTATGAAACCATCACTAAGCGATCACGAACCATCATTTGTTAGACATGAACACCAACCATGAACCATCGGTCAATGATTAACCAAGTATTAACCAACCATCAACCATCTACTAGTAACCAACCATCCATTAACCAGCCATCCGATTCGCCAGGTGCCTGGAACTCCCATCCGATACTTGTCGCCGCTGCTGAGGGCCATGCATCACTTGCAGGCGCTGGGGTCCTCCGGTGCCTGGTGCACCCCTAGGGTTGGGTTGGGTGGTTGACCACGGTTGCTGAGCTGAGCTGGTTGGGCTGATTGACAGTAGTCAGTGGTGGTTTGCAAGGGCTGATAGTGGTTGATATTTAATGTTATGGTTGATAGTAGCCCAATCAGTGGTTGATACTATCATGGTAATGTGATAGCAGCTGATCAAAGGCTTATTGATGTTTTTGGCTCATGGTGCTTCATAATGGATCCTAATGGTGATATGGTGGATATTGGTTCAGAATGGTTGATAATGGTTTGATGATAGCGGCTTAGTGGATGACATTTGATGGTCAATAGTGGGTAAATGTCATTGTCCATTGACCCATGACAACACTTGTAAGAGCTAAGGGGGATTGATCGAACCACCAGTGGCTTAACTCCTGGTATAGTTTTGGTAAGCTTCGTCCTGGAAAGCCACCCTGGTTGGTAAGAATTCGCTTATCCCATAGATGCAAAGTCCTGCGAATCTAAACGCTTACAGTCTGTATCAGCATGGTTGCTTTCCATGAACGTCACCTCAGATTGATCGAGCGTATGGGTTAATGCTCACCATACCATTGTTGTTTGTTCAACCCATTTACCATATCGATATGAAACATCCGTTGGAATTCAATACGATACGCATTCACCATGTTGATGTACCCGTGTTGTTTGCCCGTTCATTCGTCCTGCTTTAGGCTACGTAAACATTCAGGATGGCTGTAAGACGTCCATTAGAATTTAAAATCATTACCATTGAGAGCTACTAGTCTAGTCTAGTACCATGGTCAACAACCAGCCTTCATTTCAATCATCACAATTAGCTGAAGTTTAGTCAGTATCAACCGTCATGAAAAAGGCGGTGAACCATTCTAATAGCCCTTCTATCACCACGAAATCATCAACGATTCATCCTGCTGAATTACCTCCCATTTACCTTCGGCAACACCATCCGTCAATGAGTAACCAAATATTACAAACCACCATTACTATCCAATCAACCAGTACATTATATATATATATTTACATACATATCATTACATCATTCTCCAACTGCCTTTATCAACTATCAACCATCACGTCATCATGAAAAACGAAATGTCGGTATCAACCATCAGCAATCATCCTGAACCATCACTGACCATCATTCGCCTCCAATATTGAGCAATATCAACTCACAATCAGCTGATTGACAATCATCAACCAACATGACTAGCCATCCATTCCCATCATTAACCAGTACTAACCACCATCATCAACCACCAGTAACCCAGCTACAACCTTTACAACCACCAGTTCCCATATGGTGAACCAGCTTACTAACCACCACCAACCAGCTTTACCAACCACCTGAACCATGAATGGTTCACTTGCTGACTCACCATCCACCGCCAGGTCGCTGAGCCGGAGTTGTGCGAGGCAGGGCGGAGCACCGTTCGGTTCCGCGGTGGTGTTCGATGGTGGCCATCGATGGTGGGAAGCTGGGGAATGGTGGTTGGTGATGGTTGGATGATAACAATGGCGATGATGATGGTGGTGATGATGGTGATGATGATGTTGATGATGGTGGTGGTGATGATGGTTAATGATGCTTGATGATGGTTACATGAGTATGAGGTTGGATGAAGATGACTAGTGACGGGGAAATCAGTTGGGTAATGATGGTGAACGATGGTTGAATGAAGATGACTGATGATGATAAATGATGGTTGATGATGGTGAATGAAGGCAATACGGCTGATGATGGTCATATGCTCTTCCAGGTTGCTCATGATGGTGGTTAAGCGTGGTTATAGTGTGTTAGTTACATAATGGCTTGCCCTCTACTTCCTAAAGATGGTTAATGGTGCTCAATGGTGAATATTAATATGCTGGCTGATAATTGTTGAGTCCTGTCGATGAGTGCTGGCTAAAGATGCTCGGCAAAGGTGATGGTTCAATAATATGTTGGTGGATGACTAATGATGATGAATGATGACTAGTGGTGGATGACTACAATGGTAATTCAATTGGTTCTTAGTTTAAGGGTGGTCGAAATGTCCAGGTTTCAAGGCTACAAGGTCCAGTTTGTCGAGGACAAATCGGCATTCACTGTGCTGAAAGCTGCCAGGGCTTTTTCAGACTTTGACTTCATTTGTAGCCTGATGGCGGCCGATGCAGAAGACCATGAGGAACTATGGCATTACCTATTATTGGGCTTTTGCTGGGCGCTCCCAACAGCTGGTGCAATGCCTTACACCGCCATGGTTCGGACTACTGCTCGAGCTCAGATTCACGGTGGCGTTGACAGGTTCCTGACTATGTATCTGAGGCACAAGACTCCGGTGGACGAGGCAAAGTCTCGGTTCTTTCTTCAAGTGCTGGAAGAGAGGGTCAAATGGGCTCCCCCTACTCATCCCACTGCCATTGTCAAGTACCTGGATTCATTGATAGTGGGTCCCCCAACAAACAAAGGTATTGCAACCATTAAAATCATGAAGAATCTTCATCACCAACCGCAAGTAACGATTAGCAGGAACCATGAGTAGAGACGATTTATATAGATCATTAGTACTTGCCCATGGTTGCATCAAGCATGGCAAACCATTAGTAGCTTCCCATGGTCGCATCATGGAATGCGTCACTGGTCATCAACTCTTCCAACTGCCACAACGCGAGGCCGTCGGCCAAGAGTTGCTTCAGCGCTTGGAAGACGCGAGGCAGGGGATGGTCCACCGTGGTTGAGAGCTGGTGAATGAATTGTCACGTGCAGGGTGGGCCCCCTGGTTATAAGTTGATTAATAAGCCATTTATCTATAGTTATATCTACCATAACTGGTAGTTACCCTAGTTGTAAGCCAAGTTAGCTAACGTTTAGGGGCCCACATTGCGGGGGTGTTTTTTACAATGGGGGACCCCAAAGTTATGGTTGGTGTACTAGTATAAATGCTTCATGCAAGGATGATTTGGGAGGACCCCAAAGTTATATCAGTCATTGGAGGTCCATATTGATAAACCGGTGTTTAACCATAAATAGCTTTCGATTTACCAACAAATATACCGAACCACCTGAGCTTAACCATCAATCAACCTGTGTTTAACCATGGAAAGTAGTGAACTTATTCCACTGTTCAACGGATATTTGCGATCAATAGACCTGTATTAAACACATGGTTTATCAACAGTGGTCTATCAATTGATGGTTAAACACAGGTTGATTGAAAGTAGCGACCATGGATAAACCATCAATAGACCTGTGATCTCCCCATGATTGCTGACACAACGAGGCCATGAGTTGCCAGTTCCGCGCCAGGCAAAGCATGCTGCTAGCGGACCCTGAGGCGAAATGGCCCGAGGGCATCATGCGGGGCCGCTTGATGGGTTGTAGCAATGATATCGTTGACCAATCTTAACACTCCGGCAAACTAACCTGGAAGTGGAAAATCCATCATTGATAATGGTTTTACCAATAAAAATTGTGATGTTCAGCTTCCAGGTTAGTTTGCCAAAGGGTAGCAATTTGTTATCATTGAAGATTATCAACTACAGTTAGATGAATGGTATAACCAACTACAGTTAACCATTCAGTGAATGATAGTTAAATGGTTTATGACCATTGGTCACCCAGTTGGTTGTAGTTGAATGTTGACCAATCTTCAACCATGGTTATATGTATTAATTGGGTTCAACCAACAAGTAACTGAGGATGCTATTTCCAAATCTTAAGAAGTGAAACATTGGTTATACCGACTACAGTTAGCCACCCGGCCATGGTCACAGTCAACAATTCAGTGAATACATATAGTAAACCCGTTGATGAACCAACAGTCAACCATGTCAGGAAATGTCAACCGTTTCAGTTTTCAGCCAATGAGCCTTTCACGGTGGTACAGCAACCATTTCAGTAAGCCAACCATTAACCATTGGCAGTTGTCATTAACCATCAGTTCACTACATTAAAGCATTCATTGTTTAGTACCAACGGTTGTCAACATACCAAACAACTAACCAATCAATGGCATATCATTAGCCAACCATTGCTTGTCCAGTTCACTGATTCGCCAACCAATGGTTCACCAGCCAACCATTCGCCATTGGCTGGGGCTCAATAAAAAAAAGGAGATGTGCACGTGACTTCTGGGTCGCCTGTGCACGTGACTTCTGGGTCGCCTGTGCACGTGAGAGAGTGTTGTGAAGGGTAAAATGTGGAACGTGTCGCAAAATCTGCCTGTCTGATCGGGGTCGCCTGTGCACGTCGTGGGGTCGCCTGTGCACGTCCAAGACTGTGGTGCACATGTTGTGTTCTTTAGAGTGTTGGAGGTTTCCCATCATCATGTTATCAAAGCTTCTGTCTGCAAAGTGAAAGTAGGACATGCTGAGTGGAGATTTGATATGTTCAGTCGTGCAAGAGGGGGTGGTGATTTGATATGTTCAGTCGTGCATGCAGAGGGCAGACGGGGTGGGAGATTTGATATGTTCAGTCGTGCATGCAGAGGCCAGAGGGGGTGGGAGACTTGATATGTTCAGTCGTGCATGCAGAGGCCAGAGGGGGTGGGAGATTTGATATGTTCAGTCGTGCGTGCAGAGGCCAGAGGGGGTGGGAGATTTGATATGTTCAGTCGTGCATGCAGGGTCCAGAGGGGGTGGGGAGATTTGATATGTTCAGGCGTGCATGCAGAGGCCAGAGGGGGTGGGAGATTTGATATGTTCAGTCGTGCATGCAGAGGCCAGAGGGGGTGG
>VSDK01001190.1:36550-57176 GCA_009767595.1 Symbiodinium kawagutii
CAGGTCTGCTTTCGTGTGGCAGGCGTGGCAGTCTGTGTGATTCGCGTGACAGCGGACGTTATCATCCCACCCCACCCCATCCCACCCCCATCGCGGTTGACTCTGTTGTTGGGGTCGCTTTCGTGTGGCAGGCATGGCATTCCGTGTGATTCGCGTGACAGCGGACGTTAACATACCACCCCACCCCACCCCCATCCCCCATGTCCCCATCGTGTGCGCGGTTGACCCTGTTGTTGGGGTTGCTTTCGTGTGGCAGGCGTGGCATTCCGTGTGGATCGTGTGCGCCGCTGACCCTCTTCGAGCCTCCCCCGGCGCGTGTGCGCCGTTGACCCTCGAGTCGTGTGCGCAGATGACCCCTTTCCCCCAAACAATTACTACCCATATATTGAACTACTGATTGATGAACAGTCAACATGCCAACGGACCAACCGTTGGATCTTCAGGCAACTGATTCACCAACCATTACCATCAATGTATCAAGTAAGCAATCAATGGTATATCATTAGCTGAAAGTATTAAGCACAATATATCAAGTAAAGCTCGTTGATTTACCCATAATTGTTCAGAATTTCAGCTAATGATATACCATTGATCTAATTCAGCAATATATTAGGCATGGTTACTGTTGATTTACCATGGTGAATCGTTCAACATTTTAGTTGATAGTGGTTAACCAGGTTGATATGCCATGTTAATAATTTGATATTTGATTAAGCCAGATTTATTGACTCATCAACCGTTGAAATATGCGAACCAACCAATCAATGGCATATCATTCGCCAACCATTGGGCGTTCAACCGATAAACTCACCATCTTCAGCCAACTGATTCACCCACCATTCACCAACCCTTCACCAACCATTCACCCACCATTCACCCACAGTTGAAATATGCCAACTAGCCAATCACTGGCATATCACGAACCATTGGTTATTCATTTCACCCACCATTCACCAACTGATTCACCAACCATTCACCCACCATTCACCAACCATTCACCCACCATATCCACGGTTCAGGTCACCAACAGCCCCACCACCCACGTCTCGCTTCAGACACCTTCGCAGCAGCCGCGGCTGGTGCGGCTGCCTGCTTTCGCGGCGCCATCGAGGCCGCAGGCACTCGAGGTGCGGTCGTGGCGGGACCTGGGGATGACCAGGTGGTGAGTGGTGAAGATGGCGGAGAAATGGTGGGGAAATGGTGGGGAAATGGTGGTTAGATGCTGGTGATGTTGTGGGTGAAGTTGTGGGTGAATGGTGGGTTATGCTGGTGAATGATGTGGTTGATGATGGTGGTGAAGTTGTGGTTAGATGATGGTTGAGGATGGTTCGTATATGTTAGTATTATTGTTGATTTATGAGGAATGATGATTCAAGTGGTTGGGTGTCCAATTATAGTTGATACTGGTTAATGACAATGTGTCATACGAATTGGTTGAAGTTTATGTTGTGTGAAAGGTGTGAACAACGGTTAAGCACTTGTATATGACACCTTCTCAGTACTCAGAGTAGTGACGTGACCATCAACAATCAACAAGTGTTTTGGAACCCTGCCAACAACTAGCTGGTGACATCTTTAATTGAGCAGGCAGTTGGACTGGTCATGTTCAACAGTTTGACAAACGACTGGGGCGCGCTACCTTGCGGATGGGCTGGTGATTTGTTTGTCATGGGTAATCGTAGGGGATGATAATTTGGAAGCAACAACCATCTGTGGTTGACCATCCACTGACTATCTTTAGCCAGCATTGTTCACCTTCATCAGATGCTAAGAATCAGCATAGAGTCGGTTCTATCCTTGTTGCTCGGCGTTTGGGACGTCTATAGGTCACCTGGGTTCCAGCGACTATCCCATGGTTGTACAGCGATAGTAAGCTGGTGAACAATAAGGGACATAAACCAATAACCATGGAAATATCATCGATTTTGCATCAACATGGAAATATCATCGATTTTGCATTTATCGACAAGTTCTTTACAAGTGATGCTATGCAGCAGCAAAAAAGGTAGAATTCTACTGACCAAATGCTCAATAAAAGAAAGTTCTCTTGGCTATGAATATTGGAGGACGCCCAGTCACACCAGTACCCACATGTTTGTCCTGTGTGTAACTTCGCATCATGAATGGCACTGATGTGCGGAAGGTTGACCCCTTGGAACCTATCGACTATACGGATCTGCTGTTCTTCTTGGGGTGATTTGTGACAATTGCCTTCAGGCACCCATGTTGCCCCACAACTAATCTCAACCCTGGATGAAGCTCAACCCCTGGTTGATGAATGGGGGGGTATCCCCCAAGTTCGCCAACTGGTTTCCCGTTCAGATGCGATAGCATCCCCGTAATTCATCAAGCTAGGGAATGTATCAAGCCAAGGGTTCACATCATCCCGTTCATGGATTGGAGGCCACGCTGCTCAGTTGGAGCAGACGAATGCACAATAAAATGGTGATGCCTAGTAGCTCACATCTCCACTGTCCCGGTTTTTTTTGAGATGTGGACACCTGAGTGACAGTGCCATCACTGCTGGTGAATTGATTTATGTATCTAGCTCAGTATCCACAAGTCTAAAAACTCATGTATAGCTTCTGTGAGGGGGGCCTTGATCCCTAGGTAAGCCAAGGATTACTGGATTCCACATTGTGGTGGATGACCCCGGTGCCATGGCGCGTGGGCGCTGTCAGGGACCTGTGGACAAAGATGCGCGGCAGCCAAGTATTGCTACGCGGCCAGGGAGCGGATGTTAGACATAGGTGCTGGTAGATCAGCGAGCCATCAATTTGGTTTACCATCCAAAAGCCAACAACAAGAATAGGAGGGAGTATGTAATCACTAGTTTTTTTTTGTTGACTAATGTTGTTTGATCAATAGCTGCTGAAGCATACTTGGTTCGTACATGCCTGTTCATATAGCCCATTTCAAGCAGCATTTTCCGGACCACATCTTTCTACGCATGCCGCTGCAGATGCCGCGAAGTTGCAGCGTTTGGTCAATTTCCTGGCGGAGACAAGATGGCTTGATAGGTCCGATACCGGCACACCTTGGGAGTTGAATCATCCAGCTGCGGCATTCGCCTTCGTTCATCAAGATCAGGCGTAACCAGGTCTTTGTGGAGAACGCCTACCCAGGCTGCATTTGCAGTGGGATCTTAAAGCACGCAATCATTGTTCACTATGTGCTATGATTGTCGGCAACCCAGGTGTGTCTGCAGCCTTCAGCGCTGGAGGATCCCGAGCACGACAGCGAGCAGCTGTAGGAGCAGAGGCAGGTCACTGAGCGGTGCAGGACGCACCAGGATCTCAATCGTGTGATCGAGGAGGCGCCAGTCGCTAGTTCGCATCCGGCATCGTGCGTGGATCCGCCCCGAAGCAAAGGTTACCGCTAGATCTAGTTCCACACACCCACGTGTTAGCAGCCATGGGGCCATGATTGACAATGGGCCAAAGAATGCTAAAGAACAAAGCACTTAGCTCATGATGATTATTTGAGTCAAAAACACGAGCGAAGCGAATTACAAATTGGCAACCCGTACAGTATTGTGCTTTTGTTGGATCACTGGTTGGTCACATCATTGCTAGTTGCTCATGAGGAAACTAGACGCTGCGCATCAACCACAATGGACAGTGGATTCACAATGATTCCTTCAATTGTTTGTTCATTACCGTGATTGTACATGATATAGTAACCAATGTTCAATTGGTCATCAGCATGATGATATCTAAAGACTTTGTTGGTATGTAAAAGGTGCCTGTACCCCCTTGCTATTTGTTCACACCCGAAAAATGGCAAGACAACTCGAACTGCAGGGATGTGAACTGTTTACGATTTTGGTTATAGACGATCATGACCAATAGCTAAAGTAGCAGATATCAACTATTCGAACTGATTAACAAATTATTGATTCAACATGATTCAACAACCACCTTCTGCGTATATAGTTCACTGACCTTTTTGCATTTAACAATATATTAGTTGCTCTTCATGTTGCCAGTTCTAATATTTAACAATAATATGCAGCCATTGTATTTTAGTCAATTGGTGATTCATTTTGGTTGCTATATATCTACAGAATAGACTAATGAGAACGGAAGAGATATAAGTTTTGTTGTCAAAGAGCGATGAAATAACCATTTTGACTAAATTCAACCATTGGATATAACCTATATAGCCATCCATGATTCATCACCAGTTAATCAGTCAATAGCCAATTTTTAACGTTTTCAATTATGAATGGATGAGCTATAATGAAATACCAATGAAATATTCTGAATTGACAATTAATGCTTAACCAATTGATCATTCACTACACACTTAATCACTGAATGGTTGAATGGTAATAGCATGTTTTTCAACCATTGAATCATTCTATGACCACGGCCGCCGGAGCGCGCCGTGCCTCGCGCATTGCGCCAAGGCCGGCGCCAGCCCAGCCGTGGAGCCTGTGAAGGAGCGCTGGTGAAGATGGTGTTTTGGCCATGGTGAAAAAGTTAGGTTTTAGGGGTTACACAAACGGTTAAATAATGGTTTACAATAAACCAGCTAATAAGCTATACAAGCTTTAATGATCATATAATAATGGCTTATCTACCCATATATTCATTATAAACAGTTATATAAGCCATACAAGCTATAATGGCAGCGTATTTAGTGGTTTATAATGATTTTAGATGGTTAGATAAATTGTTTGAGTTATAATGATTCAGGGATGATATTTTTAGGGGTTAAAGCCATCAACAACGGTTTACATGCTATTTGCTGCTTTATAGGATTTGTAAGCATGCTTATCCCAGGAATATGGGAGTTTCTCAAGCCACATGGGACCCCTAAAGCTATGGTTGGTTTGTTACTTCAAATGGTCAATAAAGGATGATTCAAGGGGGTTACGCCATCAATAAATGATTCAAAATGAGCAAGAACGGTTTAACAACTATACTAGCTGGTCAATCATCTAATGGTTTTATAGGAAACCTCTATGGTTAACCGTGTGATTATTGTGGGGGATTACCGATTACCCCAGTTGGTGGTTTTGAACATATGTTATTTCCCAAATAAGTGAGATGGTTGATTGATTCATATTTGTTCAGAGGAGTTGAGACCACCAACCAATCATGGTTAGTCATGATTAATTGTGGTTGATGACGGTTAACTATGAGCCAAGCCAATTAAATTCAACAGCTATTTTAATTGATCATCATGAACCACCATGAATGAACCTCTTATGAATCTGACTCCAGTCCAGCGTGGGGCCCGCGCAATGACCATGATCCGCCCATGTTGCCCCATGTCTTTGTTTGGATTGGGCCGCCCACATCGCGTCGCCAGGAGGATGAGGAGTACCAGGTGGCAACCACGGGCCAAGTGCGTGGAATAGCCAGATAGGTCTTTTGGCTTTACCAGTAGTAATCTAATGATGATATATGACACTTATACCAGACAGTAGTTCACAATTGTCATACCAACATCTAATCATGACAGTTAATTATCAATGATTAATCATGATGAATGAAAATAAATAGATGTTTTTTGTTTTTTGGTAATGCTAGTCACAGCTATTCAAATGTTTGTTCATGTCTAGCAATGCTAAATGATGGCCAATAAAGAGCAACAGCAACAGCCAACGGAACCAGCGAATTTCTGCCATTCGCCAGTTGGATATCGTAGTTGTACCCTATTTGCCTTGCTGCTTGTATTCCCTTGGTAAATCGGATGAGAGTGCTGTCCAAACCTTCAAAAAAAGGTTGTGGCATTTGAGGGTTTACTTGCGAGTTCGTAGATGCCATAATCCTGTTGTTAGGGTAGTTGTTGTTGCTGGCTGTTGTTGTTGGCTGTTGTTGTTGGCTGTTGTTGTTGGTTGTTGTTGGTGGTGGTGGTGGTGGCCGTGGTGGTGATGTTGTTGTGCTGTGCTACTGCTGTTGTTATTTGTGTTGCTTGTTATTGTTTTTGTTGGCTTGTTGTGAATCGTGAAGCACCATTGACCATTGACACTTGGCTCTTGATGATCACCGTGGTAAGTTCGCCATGGTTCATTCAGTGACATTTTCTCAAACGGTTGAGCAGCTGGGTTTCGCCAGGGTTGGTTCACCAGCTGAGGGCAGTAGCCATCAGCTAACCATGCACCAACCAATGATCAACTTCCAGCCTGGTGGTAGGTGTGTCCCCGTTAGCAGCCCTGACATTCTGCTTGGGAACGCGCCATTGGCCAATCATTGACAGTCTTGAGAAGGGCCTGCAAGGATCCTGTGGCCATGACTTAGCTTCGACAGCTTGGAGCCAACCCCGAGATCACCAAGAAGGTCACGTTGATCTCCAAGCATGTCAAAGGGCTTGACGAGACAAACCATGAACCTGTCTTCACCTGCTAGCTCCCCAGCTCCTACCGAAGGATAGCCTCACCCTGCGACGTGACGGGAACGCGCGGCGGGGCCAGGTCCTTTCCTCCGACAGCGTTACGGACAGCGGTTTCTTCGAGGAGGCGGTGCGGCGCAGCGCAGGAAGCTGTGATCCCCTGGTGGGTTGATCCCAACAGGACGGTTAAGGATGACCCCCATGGTATGGTTGGGTTATGATCCCACCGGTTGAGAATAGTTAATGGTTCGATTTCATTGTGGTTTGGGATAGTTCATAATAATATGTTTGATTTGACGGCCGATCATGGCTGAAAGTATGGTTCAGAATGATGCATTTGTATGGTCAAGAATGGTGAATAATGATTTAGTTTGAGATCTCTTTGGTGAATATCGATTTACTATTTCATTGTCACTTTACGCGTAATGATGGTCACTTATGGTTGGTTGATGGCCAACATTTGTGTTGAAATGGCTGATGATGAAGCCACATTGGATGCTTAAGTGGTTGATGATGATGATGATGATGATGATGATGATGATGATGATGATGATGATGATGATGCCAACGGTGGCTTGAAACATGGGTGGCAATGACAATGATGATAGATTCTTGGGTCATGATGATTTGATGGATGCAGTTTGCTAAGAAAGGTGATGATGAAATGAGAGGCGAAAAATCAAAATTGTGATCAATGGGTACGGTTTTTTGACCATGGTTTGTTTTTTGGCGGTTAACAATGACAGACAATGGTTGATTTGTTTCTTTGATCAGATTGACGGTATTTGACTACGAATGATGTTTGAACAACAGGTCTGATCGGGTTGGATTCAAATAATCCGGGGACCTCAATTATGCACACTGGCCGTGAATAAGTATGTTCTTTTCAAGTCATGATTAGAAGTAGTTTTTTGCCGCGAAGAATGGCTTCAAACAGGAAATAGCACACCAGAATGACGGGATGATAACCAGGGAAAAACAAAGTATGACCAGCAGAATGGATGGGACGGTTTTGGCATTGGCTCAGTTGGTATGGCCTTAGTTCCCGAAAAAAGTCAGCTTGCTTGAGTACTATAATTCTCCAGGTTCAAACCATCCTCCGAAACCAGCCTAAAGACATCAGGCATGGTAACTCGGTCTCGGCCACGAGGAACTGCGCTCTGCGCGTCGTCCGGCACAAGTCGCAGACCAGCTTCATACGGCGCCTCACCCTTGAATTGGTGAAAGCCATCAACATCGCGGCCCAGCACATAGTGCCGATGTGGGCAACGCCGAGCATTGAGCATCGTCGTGATGGCTCCTGGCAGCCCTGGTAGCTGCGACACTGCCAGGCTCAGGCCTTCGAAATCGCAGCGAAGGCTTGCTAGCTGAATTTGAAGCGTTTGCGAAGACCCTGACGTCATGGCGGGTGCATATTTGGATCACGAAACTCCGCTATTTGGTTTTGCTGATGTGGCTACGTAACTCGATATGTAGCTGAACATCCGCATCAATGGTTTCAGCCGCTCAAACTCCTATGATGGACGGGTTGCTGAAGATCCAAGGCTTGCAGGTGCTCAAACCCATTATGAACTTCGCTCATGAACACAGTCTGTCCATGGACTTCATCAACATGATGGCGGCTGTGGTGATGGTTGCTCCGCTCCCTGGTACACCCAAGTGGTCTACAGCGACCATGGTTGCTAAGACCATATTTGTCACAGCCTTTCATGCGTTGAGTGACGATCTACGCGGCCCCTGCTGGCACATCGCCAACTGCCGCGACGCCGAAGGGAGATGGACCTGGACAAGGCCTTCCGGCTGCGGCGGCGCAGACATCGCAACCACCCTTGCAGCGTAAATCTGGGGCAGGTGCACAGCACAACTCGTGGAACTTGGCTGGACATGGCGAGGACCATGGGATTGCATTCGCCTCATCACCAACAAAGCAATCAACAACAGAAAGGAAGCAGATGGTCAAAGGAAGGTCAATGATGGTTAGCGTTTGCCAACGGGCACTGATTGTTTATCAGCGGGCGGCAAGCAATGGTTAACAATAACTGGTGTTGTCAATAGGTTTGCCGCCGTCTGTGATGGTTCGTAATACTCAGCACTGATGGGTGATAATGAACCATTGTGGCTGGTCAGCAATCGCGGCTGGTGGCAAATGATTGTGAAACAAGATCGGGTAGTGGCGTGCAAGCGTTGGTAACCGTGGGTTGCAAAAGCTGGGCTCGAACCATTCAAATGCGCGACAAGACCCCGCAGAACTGAGAGCAGCGAAGGGGCTCAGTGCATCAAACGCTACCCACAGCGGCGATGCTCAATTGTCCTTGGTTGATACTGGCTGATATGGCTGATGGCAGTTCACCAAGGAGGATGCCTTTTCACCATGATTGGTGATGGTCTCTGGTGGTCGATAATGTTGACAATCAAACGTTGTATTGAAACCGGCTTCATGGAAGCATGATCAATCTACCAGGTTGTGTTGAGCGACGCAACAAGTCATCCCTTTTCCTACTACATAAGCCCCCAAGCAACTCTGGTCTGAATCTATAAAAATTAGCTGTGTGCAATTGTGGTTTAGATGAAGCAATTGGCCGAAGGACTACAGGATCCTCCAATCACGGCAGCAAAACGATTTTATTGTCGAATCGATCATTGAATAATGTGTTTTATTTAACCATGTTTTTTCAACTGTTATCCAACTGTTGGGTTACCGATACGTGGCAACATACCAAAAACTCTTTTGAATCAACCACTTTATTGGGCCAACCGAAGGCGCTTCAGAAGCGCTGTAACCGCTTGATCACTGGCACACTTGGGAGCTAGATCATGGTGTTCTTGGATAGTCGGTTGTAACAAGCGTCAAAAATCCCATGGGGTTGTTGTATCTAGAAGGGTACATGTCTGGGGACTATATCCAAATTGGTCATTTGCATCGTTGGCAAACATATGTGCACATAAAGGCCGGTAGATTTTTGCACGCTATATGTGGATGTAATCGTTGCTTCCCCACAAGCCTTCAACGTAATAACTCCACAGCATGCAACCTCTGGTTGTGAGTTCACGACGATCGTTCCTTCAAGTTTGGCATTCAGACTACAAAAGCCATGTGGTGCAAAGGAAGCACTTTTGGGGACGTAGTCGACACACGTCGCAGGAAGACGAGGATGAAAGCCCGCCAGAGAAGTCAAGGACAGGGGCATGGGTTTTCACCCTTCCCACCTGGTATGAACATCCAGTTTTACGATGCGCTGTTGACGAGTTGCCACGAAGGTTTGGCAAGCGTCGAATCTTTGTTGGCGAGTTCCCAGACATTCCCATCTACCGCCATGAGTTTTAGACTTAAACCAATATGACCAACGAACTATCAAGAACTAGCAAATTAATCATGCATCAAATCGAAGCAATCATTATAATCATACGTATCCAACCATTCTTAACATCAACCATGACGAATAGTCGCCAACAGCCCTCACTCATCACAGCAGCTTGGTTGCCCGTGGCTGCAGGAGGTGGTACAATGCCGTCACCCGTCGTTTGGATGCGGGTGCTGAGGCGAGAGTGGGCGCTGATGTGGCGGGGGCGTTGCAAATGGATAGATCAGGCATCATCAACCACTATGGACCCACGGCTGATGGGCTTTGATAGGGGAAAACATGGGATCTTCTAGGGTTAAATTATGGTTAATAATGAATGGATCAAATATGGTTAGTAACCACCATTTTATTTCTATTTGGCAGTAAATGATGGCTAATATTGTGGGCTGCAAATGAATAGACTGGTTGGTTGGGATGGCTGGCGAAGATTTTTCGAGAGAAACCACCAACCAGATAGATCATGGTACGTAGTTAAATGGAGATGGTTTGGCCAAAGTTACCCAGCTGGTGAATGTTTGAGGCAGCTGGAGGTAACAGTCAACAGTTGAACGGGGGATATACCGTGATATACCAACTATAGATGTCAGCAATGGAAACAACAAACGGGCGACCGGCAACGGCAACAGCAACACCTTAATTTCATACGTGGTAAAGGTGTAATCATCAATCCTGAACTGGTTGTTACTTCTAATCCTACATTTGATGGTGGGTGGCCTCTTGTTTTTGATAAGGTCGGAATTCCTATTCTTCAACTGCTCTAACTCAGCCATTCATCAGGCAGAGACACCATATTGTTTTTGCCCACGATGCCGCCTGTTTTGAATCCTTCACCATAGCACAACATCGTAAAAATGTTAGCAGCACTCGGCACTTTCTGCTTTTTTGCACTATATCGGTGCGCTCCTGACCCCTATAACCATGGTGAATGGAACGAGTTAGTTGGGTAGTTCACCATGGTTGATGACGATTTGCCCACCACGAACCATCCGAGACAACCATTGGCTGACCCTTTTTTTGCCCGGAGTATATGCCCATTATCAGCACTGCTGATTCTTGCTTAGCCATTGATTCAGAATCAATGAACCACTAGCGGCTATCTAACAATCAATAGTTGTTACTAATAGTTGTATACCTGCCAGCTATACAACTGCTATGAGTCGCTTCACCACGAGCATTATAAGTAGTACTCGCTATAGAAACTAC
The DNA here is from genome assembly GCA_009767595.1 of Symbiodinium kawagutii. Classification (NCBI taxonomy): domain Eukaryota; class Dinophyceae; order Suessiales; family Symbiodiniaceae; genus Symbiodinium; species Symbiodinium kawagutii. The sequence continues at coordinate 47,458 of VSDK01001190.1, forward strand.
AGTTACATGATGATTTCTCAAGTCATAGGGGTACCCACACCAACCATTTTTTGGGGGGTCATATTTTGAGAAACCACCAGATCCCATCCAACCAATGGTAATTCTTAACATTTCTGGACCACTCACCGTGCTGACCGTGCTTGCCTGGCCACAACCCTCGAGAAAAGCGTGCCAGGTGCCATACTTCGTGCTGAGCTCAGATCGGTGGTGATTAACATAGCTGTTACATTGGTGGGTTTATTAGCTGGTGAATTTGCTTGTGAACGGTTGACAAGAAGGGCTCATGACCACACCTGACTGACAAGAATGTGCATGTGCATATATGATCTATATACATACGTGGGATGTGAGCACCTGGGTTACAGAGTTTTGACCCACAGCCACGTATGCATGTTGTGATTGTCGCTGGTGTTTGGCATTCACTAGAGGATGAGAGAGGAAGACCAACAACAGCAGCGGTCATGCCAATACTGAGAATCTGAAAAGACTCAGTTTAATGAAGTGGATCATCATTGTGCTGTTGGTCAACTGACTTGCAAGCATAGGACAAGGGGCGTTGCAAGCGCTGCTCAAACGGTTTGTCAGTCGTGTTGGTCAAAAATGATCTCTTTTGCAAGGGTTGATTGGGTAGTTGAAATGATGTACACTTTTACCAGCAGAATTTGGGGCAAGTACTGACAGTATGCAGAACCAATTGGGACCTAGGAGGCCTGTTGTTTCATGGTGCTTGCGATTCTCGCTGCGATTGATTTGGTTTTAACATGTTTGGTTGGCTCAATGTTCATAATATGATTGTGAAATTGTGAAGTATTATCATGATCTTTGCCGCCATGTTCCCTATCATCCGCCGGATATTTACTTGTCATTGGGAATTTCCTTGTCGGTGGTTGTAGTTCATTGTTGTGTTTGTTGACTTGTTGCTGTTGATAGCAGCTATGGTTGTAATCGCCCCCATGTTTGTTCAGTACGATGTATCATGTTCAAGTGGATATGATCGAGCACTATGAAGATGCATGAACCATCATCGACCATCATGAACCATCATCGACCAATATCAATCATTGTTGGCCATCAACTACCAGCAGAAACCACTATTGAAAAAAAACATTTACCAACCATATATATGAATAACCAGCAACCGCTATTCATAACCATTGATCAACCAGATTAATTAACCATCATCAACAACCATCATCAACAAGCATCATCATCAACCATCATGACCCCTCGTTGGCCATCACTAACCGCCGTTCTTGTTCTGGTGCCCGCATCCCAGGCGCCCTTCGATCCGGACGAAAATTTCAAGCGAAACCTCCGCGGATTTCGTGTGGCGCAGGCGTAGTGGCTATGATGGGTAGATGACGATGGTTCATGGTGGTGGGTAGTGGTAGTTAATGGTGGGTAGTGGTTAATCATCATGGTTAGTGATAGTCATGACCATGGTTTCGAAATAACCATAATTAGCTAATCTAAATAACCATGGTTAATCTCCATCTGGTGAAAAACTATGGTCATTCAGAAATGGTGATGGTTTGTGGTAGTAATTGTAGTAGTGGTGGTGGTAGCAGTAGTAGGAGGAGTAGCAGTGGTGGTGGCAGTGGCAGTGGCAGTGCGGTAGCAGTAGGAGTGGGACTAGGACTAGGACTAGTACTTGTAATAGTTGCGCTAGTGGTGGTGCTGGTGGTGATCGGTGTTAATGTTGTTGTAGTAGTTCTTTTTTTGCACTGGTACCAATCACATAACCCATTCCAACTAAGTTGAAGCAGCAGTCAGTACCATTGTTGGAGTACAGACCATCACTATTGCTAACTGTGGTTGCGCTTCATATTACCAACTATCAACCATGGTGCTAATGATCGTATGAAACATTATTAATTTTGAATTACTTTTTGAGCCAGAATAAACCATCATGTTCAATGTCACTTGCGTTCATTCTTAGCCACTCATAACCGGGTTCAATCCTTCCTTGTTAAACCAGCAATCTTCACCAGTACCATCCACCTTTGAACACTTCTCAACTATTCTCAACCATCATCAGTCATCAATCAACCATCATCAGCACTCATCAACCAAAACTAAGCACAACTTGAGCGCCCAGCCCCCACCATGGCAGCCATTCCAAGCACCGTCCTTGAGCCCCTTGGGGGGGGCTGGCAACCGTTGACCGCTGCGCAGGCCTTGGAGGGCTTGGAGCTCTTGTCAGGTCGGGAGCGCCGGCGGTGGTGCCTGGTTCCGTGATCATGCTGAAATGTGTGGGGAACCGCGAAAGGTAATCAATTGTTGGTTACTATAAATTGAGTAGATATAAGTTTGTTACTTTATCTTCCACAAGAAGGACAACCATTCTGTTTGCCGGCGATCCTTCCAGTCATATCATCCAAAGCAACGAATGTATGCTGATTGTGTGGTCGTGAGCAACACCAACTAGGTCAACGGATTGTGAAGGGTCAAATGCGAATCTTCACTGCAGTGACCCACATCATTGAGACCATACTGAAACTGAATCTTCATGACCTCAATTTCCACGGGTTGAACCTTCCTCCGCTCATGGTCTAAGAGTTGATACGACGCTGATCGATGATGGTTAATGATAATTAGTAGCATTAGTACTGATGAATGAGTATTAGTGATGATTAATGGTGGCTGTTTGTTTATCTTGATTGTTGGTTGCGGTTGTCTTTGCTGGTTTATGATGCCTGATTCTGACTAAGACGGCCGATAGGCAGGTGGTCCACCATGGTTGATGATTTCCAACCATTGTCAATGATGGTTGGTGTTATATAATTGCTCATGATGTTGATGAGCTGATAGTTGGTTATGGGTCAAAATGGCTAATGCTGAATGATGTTTGATGATTCTGATCCTCCAATCCAACCTAGTTACGACCTACATCTCCAAGTTTGGTTGCCTACAAATCCACGGAGCTCTCATCCCTTGAAGCAGGGCAGCTATAAATCGCCATGTTCTTAAAAAGGTTGCTATCACGGAACAAGAAAGGAACGTAGATGGGGGTGAAGTATGAAGCTACCCTGCTTTAGTAGCTGCCGTCTCTCCAGTATGATGAAGCAACCTACGTTGTTTTTCTCTTGAGCTACAATCACGCATTCTGTAGGCGACACATGCTTGGAAGCACTATGGAGGACAAACTGGTGCCGCACCAGTGTTCCAAAAAACATCCACATTCTAAGCGCTTGGTAACCATCGAAAAGCATGTCCATTCTCGGTGCTTGGAAACCTTTTGCCCACCCATATTTAATCGTTGCCAACCATTATTATCCAGTATTAGCCATTGGCAACCACCATTCATCAACCATGCCAAATCCGAAAACCATTGTTAGTCATTCATAAGCATTACCGACAATTGATTACAATGACCATTACAACTAATAACATTGCTAGTCAGCTGAAACCATGGTCAATCAGCCACAACCGTCACAGCTCACTCGGGACACCACCATGACGAGATTGTGCACCGGCGCCAGTTTCGGGAAGTTCTGCGAGCGGAGATGCTGCAGGTGGGCAGCAGTCACGACAGCCATCGTGGCTCAACCATTGACCATGATGAATCGCCAGCTAACCGTGGTGCATCCATACACTGGTTACTGATTATGTCATGTTTGGCAAACCTTTAGTCAATGGTTATTGGTTTGACTAACCATTCCTGTGATAAACAACTGTTAGTTTTCCTATTTGCTGGTTTGTATATTGTTAGTCAATGGGCTAGTGGTTTATAACCTTTAGTCAACCATCAACCGACCACGACATCACGCGGATTCAATCGGAGAAAACCCCGGCCAGGTGAATCAGCCCTCCTTTGCTCATGAGGGAAACCACCGGTAAGTTGAGGGTTACAAAAAGAATCAAGCTACGATCAATAGCTACGCAGAAAAGCAATCACTGGATTGATCTACCATAGAAGTCTATGATATTAGAAATCATGCTGATTGATGTTCATGGTTACTATTTATTGTCACAATGATCAATGCGTATCAATCATTATAGACTCTTGATAATCACAATGACTATTGATGGTTAATGGTTGGTCAGTAGCTATTGACTACCTTTTGTTGCAGTAGTTCTTGCCGTAACTACTAATCAACATTTCGATCGGTTTTGATCATTGTCAGCCAATATGAACCATTCCTAGTCAACATCAATCAGTATTGATCTTTATCAGTACTAAGCGGTGCGCATCAAGTATCCCTCACCGTCAGTAGCCATGTCCTGAGAAACCACTAGTGTGGACCGTGATCCAGCAATGTCGGTGGTTGTTGTTGGTTCGTAACCTCTAGTGCCAGTCACTTTTGATCATTTGTAAACATTAGTTACTGTATATAAATATATATGCATAGATTGTCATACATGTTATAATCAGCTTAGTATACATTGCTGGTTGAAAACCAATGTCAACATATTGTCATCAGCTGACCATCATGAACCATCATTACTCACCGTGTGTAAACGTGATGCAACATTGTTTGCCTCATTCAGCCACCTATCGACCGTTATACATTTATTGTGCGACCCTCATACATGTATTTTCCATGTACATATCTATTTCTGTATTTCCATTGAGATACATCGTGGTTTCTCAAAATAAGAAAACACAAAGATGGTTGGTTTATTCATGTTTGTTACTATAAATGATTAATATTGGATGATTTGGGGGTACCCCATTTTCAGAAACCACCATATATATATATTATATATATATATATACATTCGGATGCATAGAACCCCACGTTCTGGGGGTGTATATACAAAAAAAATATACAAAAATATATATTTTGATTTATACTTGTATACATATAATTAGTATGTTCCTTTATTCATCATTCTTAACCCCCGTTTCGGGATACCGCAAAATTCACCATTCGATTTTGGATGAATCACCCACTATTATTATCAACTATGACAACATCATTGCTTGATTAATGACTCGCCAGTACTAGCTGCTGATTGCTCAATGCCATTCTGATACCATGATAACATGATGAACCACCAGCATTGTTGCTTACCGCAGCAAACCAGGCGTAACCCATACGTGGCCGCGGCGCCCATCAGGTTCCACAGCTCCAGTGGAAACAGAGACCCAGAGGTCCGGGTGGTGCTGTAATTGCGGAGTATGGTCGGTCAACCATGATACTGAATTCATGGTTTTCATGGTGGTTGACCGGCCACTATAGTACCTAGTTTTCATAGTTATTACATTATGTCATGGTTAATGATCACTATGTGGTGATTATGGTTGTTGCAGTCGTGCATTCATGGTTTTCATAGTGGTTGATGATAGTTTCAGTGATCAAGGATGCTTAGCAAAAGGTAATGGTAATGAACAATCATGATGGCAACAAGAAGGGTTGATTCTACTAGTAGTGTTGATAATGGTTTCTTGTTACATTATGGGCTAAGAAAGAAGAATGGTTAACGATCCTTGATGATGACTGCTGATGATGGTTGCATCCATACCTGGTGCTTAAGCACTGGCAACATCCGTTACGTAACAGCAGGGGTAACGGCTCGTCCGTTCCATGTCCTCAAGACTTTCGTGTGTTCCCGGGAAAGTGGTTTGGAAGCAGTGTTTTCCTATCAGGTTTTCTCATCCGGGTGGAAATCCGTACCAACCACCCAGGAAAAGCAGATGAAACAACCGGACTTTGAGCACGGTGTTATGACCTTCGAGGAGTGCGCGTGTCCACAAGAGCATGTCTTCCACACCAGCGGTTGTTTTTACCAATCAATGGCCTAAATATTGAGAACTGCCAACCAGAATCATTGCTATTTGTACATGCTGGACAACAAGGCAAGGTTACTTTTGTTGCAAATAGATGGAGTAACAATGGAGTAGCTTTCTCTTTCACCTGTGAATCTTTGTATGCAACGCTTGGAAGTACAGGCTGTGGGCCGCAAGCCTGGTACCCCTGGCTGCTCATATCCCCAAAATGAACATCCTCCGCAACGGCGCGCAGGTCCTTGCATGACAGCGTGCTGCATGCGGTTGGGACTCCCAGGGAAACAGCGCTCCCTACAGGGTGGCCACCATCAACAGGTGAGAACCAACGGGTTAGATTGACAGCAGGGAATCTGTTAATAGCCCATTGTATCCAACAACCAACTGGTAAAGAATGAGATCGAACTAGTTGATTATCACCAGTTGCTCAATCTAACCAGTTGGTGAAGAATGTGATACTAAACACTTGTTTGTAGTCAACAATGGTTAATCAAATGTAGGTTTGGGAAACGGCCAGTCATGCTATTGAAGAATGATCACTGGCTCACATCACTGGCTCACCTCATGGCTGACGGGTTCTCAACGCATGAAGAGGAGACCTTGGAGAACGCCAACAAAGATGATGGGATGGATGGTTTCCTGAGCCGGAGTGTTTCAATTTCAGGTCATTCATTGCCTACGGCTCAACTACAACAACAACAACAACAACAACTACAACAACAACAACAAGAACAAGAACAACCACACCAACAAGAACAAGAACAACAACCACAACAACAAGAAGAACAACAACAACAACAAGAACAAGATCAACCACAACAACAACAACTACAACAACAACAAGATCAAGAACAACCACAACAACAACAAGAACAACCACCACAACAACAACAAGAACAACCACCACAACAACAACAAGAACAACCACCACAACAACAACAAGAACAACCACCACAACAACAACAAGAACAACCACCACAACAACAACAAGAACAACCACCACAACAACAACAAGAACAACCACCACAACAACAACAAGAACAACCACCACAACAACAACAAGAACAACCACCACAACAACAACAAGAACAACCACCACAACAACAACAAGAACAACCACCACAACAACAACAAGAACAACCACCACAACAACAACAAGAACAACCACCACAACAACAACAAGAACAACCACCACAACAACAACAAGAACAACCACCACAACAACAACAAGAACAACCACCACAACAACAACAAGAACAACCACCACAACAACAACAAGAACAACCACCACAACAACAACAAGAACAACCACCACAACAACAACAAGAACAACCACCACAACAACAACAAGAACAACCACCACAACAACAACAAGAACAACCACCACAACAACAACAAGAACAACCACCACAACAACAACAAGAACAACCACCACAACAACAACAAGAACAACCACCACAACAACAACAAGAACAACCACCACAACAACAACAAGAACAACCACCACAACAACAACAAGAACAACCACCACAACAACAACAAGAACAACCACCACAACAACAACAAGAACAACCACCACAACAACAACAAGAACAACCACCACAACAACAACAAGAACAACCACCACAACAACAACAAGAACAACCACCACAACAACAACAAGAACAACCACCACAACAACAACAAGAACAACCACCACAACAACAACAAGAACAACCACCACAACAACAACAAGAACAACCACCACAACAACAACAAGAACAACCACCACAACAACAACAAGAACAACCACCACAACAACAACAAGAACAACCACCACAACAACAACAAGAACAACCACCACAACAACAACAAGAACAACCACCACAACAACAACAAGAACAACCACCACAACAACAACAAGAACAACCACCACAACAACAACAAGAACAACCACCACAACAACAACAAGAACAACCACCACAACAACAACAAGAACAACCACCACAACAACAACAAGAACAACCACCACAACAACAACAAGAACAACCACCACAACAACAACAAGAACAACCACCACAACAACAACAAGAACAACCACCACAACAACAACAAGAACAACCACCACAACAACAACAAGAACAACCACCACAACAACAACAAGAACAACCACCACAACAACAACAAGAACAACCACCACAACAACAACAAGAACAACCACCACAACAACAACAAGAACAACCACCACAACAACAACAAGAACAACCACCACAACAACAACAAGAACAACCACCACAACAACAACAAGAACAACCACCACAACAACAACAAGAACAACCACCACAACAACAACAAGAACAACCACCACAACAACAACAAGAACAACCACCACAACAACAACAAGAACAACCACCACAACAACAACAAGAACAACCACCACAACAACAACAAGAACAACCACCACAACAACAACAAGAACAACCACCACAACAACAACAAGAACAACCACCACAACAACAACAAGAACAACCACCACAACAACAACAAGAACAACCACCACAACAACAACAAGAACAACCACCACAACAACAACAAGAACAACCACCACAACAACAACAAGAACAACCACCACAACAACAACAAGAACAACCACCACAACAACAACAAGAACAACCACCACAACAACAACAAGAACAACCACCACAACAACAACAAGAACAACCACCACAACAACAACAAGAACAACCACCACAACAACAACAAGAACAACCACCACAACAACAACAAGAACAACCACCACAACAACAACAAGAACAACCACCACAACAACAACAAGAACAACCACCACAACAACAACAAGAACAACCACCACAACAACAACAAGAACAACCACCACAACAACAACAAGAACAACCACCACAACAACAACAAGAACAACCACCACAACAACAACAAGAACAACCACCACAACAACAACAAGAACAACCACCACAACAACAACAAGAACAACCACCACAACAACAACAAGAACAACCACCACAACAACAACAAGAACAACCACCACAACAACAACAAGAACAACCACCACAACAACAACAAGAACAACCACCACAACAACAACAAGAACAACCACCACAACAACAACAAGAACAACCACCACAACAACAACAAGAACAACCACCACAACAACAACAAGAACAACCACCACAACAACAACAAGAACAACCACCACAACAACAACAAGAACAACCACCACAACAACAACAAGAACAACCACCACAACAACAACAAGAACAACCACCACAACAACAACAAGAACAACCACCACAACAACAACAAGAACAACCACCACAACAACAACAAGAACAACCACCACAACAACAACAAGAACAACCACCACAACAACAACAAGAACAACCACCACAACAACAACAAGAACAACCACCACAACAACAACAAGAACAACCACCACAACAACAACAAGAACAACCACCACAACAACAACAAGAACAACCACCACAACAACAACAAGAACAACCACCACAACAACAACAAGAACAACCACCACAACAACAACAAGAACAACCACCACAACAACAACAAGAACAACCACCACAACAACAACAAGAACAACCACCACAACAACAACAAGAACAACCACCACAACAACAACAAGAACAACCACCACAACAACAACAAGAACAACCACCACAACAACAACAAGAACAACCACCACAACAACAACAAGAACAACCACCACAACAACAACAAGAACAACCACCACAACAACAACAAGAACAACCACCACAACAACAACAAGAACAACCACCACAACAACAACAAGAACAACCACCACAACAACAACAAGAACAACCACCACAACAACAACAAGAACAACCACAACAACAAGAACAAGAACAACCACAACAACAACAACAACAACAACAACAAGAACAAGAACCACCACAACAACAAGAACAAGAACAACCACAACAACAAGAACAAGAAC
>VSDK01001190.1:58068-68152 GCA_009767595.1 Symbiodinium kawagutii
GAACAAGAACAACCACAACAACAACAACAACAAAAAGAACAAGAACAACCACAGCAGCAACAACAACAACAAGAACAAGAACAACCACAACAACAAGAACAAGAACAACCACAACAACAACAACAAGAACAAGAACAACCACAACAACAAGAACAAGAACAACAACCACAACAACAACAAGAACAACAACAACAACAACAACAACAACAACCAGAACAAGAACACCAACAACCACAACCACAACCACAACAACAACAACAACAACAAGAACAAGAACAACCACAACAACAACAAAAAGAACAAGAACAACCACAGCAACAACAACAACAACAACAAGAACAAGAACAACCACAACAACGACGACGACGACGACGACGACGACAACAACAACAACAACAACAACAACAACAACAACAACAACAACAACAACAACAACCACACCTGCTGCTACAGCAATAACATTCCCTGACGTCAACTCCCCAGTTGCTTCGCTGCTTGGCTTCGGCCTGAGGGTTGGATCATTAGTTGGATGTGACGTTTTGTGATGCCAAGAATGCCGATGATGAGCTCACCTACGAGCTATCATAAATAACTACATAAGCTACTACTGCGCACAACAAGTGCCGCTGGCAGTTCGGCATGCCTACAGCCCCCCAAGCCCCATTGCCAGTTTGCTTGCTTTTGTTGGTCAGAGGTGCAGAAGGGTGTTTGCTTTTGCCATCCAGCCAGTTTGTTTGCTTTTGTTCTGCCGTTGTTGTTCAGAGGTGCCGATGTTGAATGCCAAAACCCGGACGAAATTCCACGTGCAGAGTTTGGCTTTGCCAATCATTGCTCAGCTGCAATGGAGAGGTAGAAGAACGAGATTGGCTCTAGCCCACATGCTCTTGCCTCCTGAAGCAGTTACTTACCCTACAAAGCAATTAAACGTTTAGTTTTAACCATCGTGACAATATGCAAATCAACTAGAAATAGTCGACATTCAATTGCTTTGTAGGTTAATACATTTGGCCAATATCCATGAACCCAATTTCAAGAAGCTTACGAAGGATATGGGCAGATCAAGTATATCCGTAGATGGTGGTACAAAAAAACAGAACCCTGCCATTTCAATGGGGAAACCCGAACACGTGGCAGAATCCACCAGCCATGGTGAACGCGCTTTTTTTGGTACCCAACCGCTGATCGTAGCCGTCATCAACCACCATGAACCATCATGAATGATCATTGAAAATCAATATTGTTTACCCCACATAAATGAACTATAGGTTTATGGGGGAGGTATACCCCCCAATTGAAATAGCAATCATTTATGTGGGGTAAACATCTGCTATAATGGTACTCCCCATCATAAATGATCATTAAAAATAGGTTTATGAATTGGGGGAGTACGATTTTGCTAGCAGACCAAGGCTTTGGGAGGTATACCCTCCAATTGATCGATGGGGGTTTATCAATCCAGGGTCGGCAGTAGTCATTATTCAGCACTGTTCACCACTGGTAACCCCCGCTACTAACTAGGATCAATATCCATCAGTCAACATGATGAAACACCATTAAGCACATAGTAACTACTAAACATCCATGACTAAGCAACCATCATTATTCAGTAACCACTCTTGAGTTTGCCGCTATTAACCACTAATCATTATTTACCACCTTTAATAGTAATATAATCCTGGCGGGCAAATATGAATCCACTACTGACCATGATTCCTTAACCATTACTAACCACAAGTAATCATTTTTGATCATCATTGGTTCACCACTATGAACCACGAATCACCAAGCCACGAGGCATCATCACTAAGCCCTACAAGGTGGGCCCCCCAGCAGTTATAAGTTGGGTGAGTTCACCCCTATGACTGGTATAGTTAACCCTAGTTAGATGAGTTATAAACCAACTAACCGTTCAGTGGTTGTGGGCCCACTTTGTAGGTACAAGAATCCTGGTGCAGCAATGATAATGGTTAATAATGATGGTCAACCACTAATCCTATAAATTAACCATTACTAACCATTATCATTAACCATCATTAACCTAACTATTAACTATTAGTTATGATTGTTAACCACTATAAGTTAGCCACTATTCACACCACTATAAGTTAGTGAACTACCATCATTATTAACCATTATCCCATTATCATTGCTGCACCAGGATTCTTGTAACTACCCTGCCGCTAAAATCACAAGTAACGTGATCAAACCACTATAGTAACAATCAAGTCCACGGGATTTGATGGTATAATGATAATGGTTAACAATGATGGTTAACCACTATAAGTTCGCCACTATTCACCACAAGTAACCATCAAATCCCGTGAACGCCGCTTCCGCGAGGCCCGACCTTTGATCTGCTCTGCCCTGCAGGGTTTGACGCCAAAGCAGCTGGCGCTGGTTGCGGAGCTCTACTCCCGAGGCGCCAGCGGCGCACCGCGGCGCAACCAGTGGGTTGCTGGGATGACTGGTGGGGTAGGTGATGCCATTGGTTGACCGCTGGTTAACTATTTGATGAGTGGATTATTTGTCATAGCTGATTATTAAGAACCATCATTAAGATTAAACATCAATTCATGTCTTAATGTTCTTATCGTGCTTAATTCGGGGGGTTCTCAAAATAGGGGGGCCCCTAAAGTTATAGATGGTCTATTGCGGGAAATGGTTAATAAACTGGATGATTGCTGGGGGTACCCCTATAACTTGAGAAAGCACCAAATGATGAGTGGAAGTTGCAGTTGAGCCAAGCAGATTAATACGTCATGATTCATGATGATGAAAAGTACACCGATATGAGTGTGGCGGAGTTGCAGTCAATCAGTAAGTCGTAAGACCGTTTTCACTATCTAGAGATTTTCTTGATTGGTATTTGATTCAGCTTCCATCCTGTTCCAACTGATTCTCACTTTCTTAGCACGTTCAGATCGTTGAGGCAAGTACCTGCATACACTTCCATGGGGGGCCACGTGGCTGTAGCCGTTTGCTTAGTACCATCAATGAATTGCGAATGATCATTAACCAACCGTGTAGCATTCATGTAGCCGCTTTCCAGCTACAAATCAGCAGCTTGTCATTTTCAGGTTTCAGTCTTTATATTCGCAGGCGTCATCAAGGCTTGTCCAATTTTTTCTCCTAACAGCAGGATGTTTCTGGGTTTCAATCTCGAGAAGCGGGGGCGGTGGCAATTCTCGACGGACACGGGTTCTGGGAACCTTGGAACCTTGGTTCCAAAAGTTGGTTGCTGCTGTTGGGTTGCAAAGCAGGGTTAATTCTTGTTGATTGTCCACATGCCATCACGATATCATTAAGCATCATTGATCATCATTGACCCTCATGAGCAAGATCATCAAAAAGTCAGCTTGTCATCACTACTCTTTGACCATGAGCTGAGATCAACCGTCAGGAACCATCTTACAAACCACTATTTGAGCCCCACAATTATCAATAGCAATCATGATCATCAATAATCAATTAGCCACAATTAATCACATGAGCTGCTCTTCGTTAACCGTCATTATCCATAACTAAGCACTACATATATTCACCACTTGGTTATCATCATAGACCCTGATCAGCTGACCATCGTTGCAACTGTGTCGAATCATGACATGTCACATGTCCGGTTTAGCCCCACCGCGGTTCACCCTTGTGATTTGGCCAGCGCCGCTCAGATCATGATTCGGGCGCCGTTCGCGGCCCAGGGCTGTGGGAATTGCCGTTGAGAAAGCTGGTGGCGAATTATGGCGGGTGAATGATGGTTAATGATGGTTAGTGAGGTTATATGGTGGTTAATGATTGTATTAAACTAGTAGGTAAAACGAGTCGTTAAACCATCAATGGTTAAAAACGTTGCTTGAACTCATGAGTCCTAGTGGTTAATGATGATTGAACTCGTGGCTTAGACTCATGAGTTCTGATGCTACAACAATGGTTAAGAATGGTGGATTTTGTGCATAATGACGGGGAAGAATGGTTGATTCATGGTGATGAATCATGGTTGGTCATGCGTGATACTGGCTATGTTGTTGGTAATAGTGGTTATTTGGTTGGTTTGAAGCATTATTTTTCCCTCTATATGTGGGATCGTTGGTAGATTGACGAGCATATATTTGAGAGGGGTGGTTCAACCGCCAACAGCAGCTATTGGTGATAAATGATGGTTGATATTGGTCGATGACGATTAATAGGATCGATAATGGCCAATGCTAGCCAAGAATGGCTCATAGTTGACAAGGATAGTGGACTATGATGGCTGAGCTTGCATCATTATAGAATTTTACCATTGTGAACTATTGTTTGCCGTCGCTAACCATTGTGAACGACCATCATCAGCAACCTCTTTCAGCAGAAATTTGATCACTATTAACAAGCTACTCCCCAATGTCTTGGATTGTCACATGAATCATGCTTATGCTTTATCCACGACCAGACTTGCCTGAGGTGGCATTCTTGGGGCATCCAGAAGGTGATGAGGTTTGGCAAGACCAACTTTTTGACCACTGTGGATTTCTGGGCATGATTTTGCACATCCTCCTGACCAGTCAACGTTTTGGTTTCTCCGAGGTCTCCGTGTGGCAGTGATTCGTTGCGGTCATCCCTGGGTGCTCAATCCTGGATTGCACGTGTAGGGCCACACTGTGACGATCCAGCCGCCGGATTGAACAGGCTCAAGTGCCTCTCACAAGCTTTCAAGGACAGCTTTGAAGCAAAAGTCTTTCGGTACTACCAAAGAGATCCTGATCCAAAACTATGCCCTCCTCGCGGAAGATCCATCTTGCCTCAACTTCAAATCATCAGATCCTTCATTCAGGAGCACGTTGAGAGAGGCAGTATATTAGTCCCTCCAAACGGAAGCCAAGTCAGTGCTACCGCAAACCCAGGTTGAAGTACATGAAGAGTTTGTGAAGGCCTTTTTCGATTCCGCTTGGGACCACCAGTAACAGGATCCTCCATACCCTCGTCTCGCTTGCTGATCATTATTGTTGACAACAGGGGATGCCACCAACCATAAATTTTAAAATGTACATATATACATATACATACATATATAACTCGGTGTAACTGATAGCGATCAATGATTACCGGTTCAAAAATAGTCTTAATGTGCTTGATTGTGATTGATGATTGATATTATTTTTACTGGCTGGTAGCACTTAATGTTAGTTACGGGCTGTAATACTGGTTAGTAAGGGTTGGTAAAGTCTAGAAGCTGTTGGTAGCTCTTGCTACGGAGAAAGGTTGATAGTGGCGAAAAATGACTGATAACACGGTAAACATTGGCTCATCATGGATCACAAGTAGGAATAGGCGTTCATGATGGTTGACAACCAGAGAACAGAACAAGCAGCAAAAAGTAAAAGTCACATAGCCACTGGAGCGGCCTTTACCATCCCAAAGCAGTAATAACTTGGGCAATGATTTCTGGATCTGAATCTGAATCTCAACTGAATGTCAACTGCAATTGCAACTCCATTTGAATCTCAAACTGTTGATAAAAAACTGAATGTCAACTGAATCTCAAATGTTCTTAAACCCAACTGTTCGGAATTCGTTGCCCTTGTCGCCGCCTGAGGTGAGCCTTATCTCGCGGGACGCCCCCAGGAGTGGCAGCTTACTCCACCTGGGGCTGATCATGAACAGTTCAGTGGTTGGTGGTCTTGTGCAGAGACCCTGATTTTCTATGGTTCACTATGGTTACTAGTGGTCACTGTGGGGGAAAACCAACAATAACAATTGGTAGGTGGTTTGAATGACACGTGCTTTTCCTCAATTACTTTGGGATGGTTTGTTGATCAACTAGCATATTTTTGGGATGCGAAACTAACCTGACCAGTAATGGATAGTGAAAATGAACCGATGATGATTGATAATGACCAGTTGTCAGTGATGTTCACAGTTACGAAGATCATCCTTGCGGTGGACTAACCATTAGTGTTGCTAATGGAAAATGATCCATGTAATCACCGGTGGCTCAATGACAATGGATAGTGACCATGTATGACCATGGCTTTTGTTGATATTTTATTTGATTGATCCATGTGTGCTAAAGGACCAGGACAGAAGCAAACAAGATCGCTATTGATTTGCCATCACCGAGTAACAAAAATCATAGCGAATATTGGGCTAATCAATCAATTAACCCAATGTTAATGAGCAGTCAATTAAGAAGAGTTGACAGTGAAACAAGATTGCTGATGATATGGTTGTACATTAAACAGTGTGTTCTGATAGGTTGATTGTGATCATTCTGTGTGCTTATCAGTGATGAATGGCAAAGTAATGATATGATTTGTTGAGAGCCATTAATCAATCATCGTTCGCATTGATTAAGTGTGTCATAGACCATGTAATCAATCTTATTAATGAACAATTGATCGGTTGTAGGATAGGCACTACTACGGTTTGCAGTACAGGATACATATTATTGTGATTTATGAGTCAGAAGGAATTAGGAAGTCATTATCAACCAAGAACTGTAAGTGATAAACTTGTTATCAAGATTCAACAACCTGAGTGAGGTAAACACTACTGGCTATTCAGTATACATGTTCCGCCCGCATAGATAAAATACGTATTTGGCTTCAGTTGCAAACACAGGTTTGTTAATTGTGTTCTCAGGGAATGTAAAAAAATATATACATCGATCATTTTTGATCAATATGTGTTCAACAATCTGTTGATTGCCTGATCACAGGCTTTGAATAAACGAATTTGGTTGCTCAACAATTCGCTTGATTGGAGAAATCAGTCGTGATTTATCGATTATGAACCAACAATTAGTCAATACTGTAGCGGTGTCCGCGATAAAAGTATATGTCCAAGGAATCATGACAAGGCCACCCTCCAGCAACAAAGGTCAGCATGTCTCTTTCGATCATAATCAACGGTCGGTT
This sequence comes from Symbiodinium kawagutii, assembly GCA_009767595.1. Lineage (NCBI taxonomy): Eukaryota > Dinophyceae > Suessiales > Symbiodiniaceae > Symbiodinium > Symbiodinium kawagutii. The sequence continues at coordinate 64,959 of VSDK01001190.1, forward strand.
GATCGGTATTAATATCAACACCTAAGACAACTTGCATGTGGCTGGGTGATATAGTTATCCAATGCTCAATTGTGGGTTGATTATTCAAAAAAATGTTCTACAATCACCGGTATTTGGGGATAAAATTGTGAAGCATGAAATGTGCATATCGACCAGACATGATTGCTCAAATGAGCAATGTCATGAGTCATGCTGTCATGGACTATTCGCAGCAGGGGTAGATATGGAAGCCAAATGAACAAATCATGAGACAACTAGATATGAACAATGGGCCTCGACACATCTGGGATAAACATCTCCCGTTGTTCGCTGTAGAATTTGTGCCACCTTTTGGGCCATGGGTAAAGTTCACAATGGTTGCAGGACCACGACGTTGCTTCACCTTGGGATCAGCCAACTATTTGCCCTGAGTTACTGCAGTCAGGATCATCCAGCAACTCTGTGGTGAGTTTATGTCATCCAAGTGATCATCCCTATAGGATCATCATCCAAGTGACTGCAGCGATGTCGGTTCCAGCGTGCTGAAGCGAAGCGACGCGACGCAGGAGACTCTCGAACTTCTCCATCGATGAAATCCGAAGGCACCGCAGCCACGACGGGAGAAGCCAAGGAGGGCAGCTGAGCTATGGTAGCTCTGTTCATCCAAGCCTTTGGTTATGAGCTTCAGGGCTTGCTACAGGGGTAGCCATGGAAGCCGGTGACCATTCCTAACAGCAACCATGGAGCCGTGGCCATGAATCAACAGGCTGAGCATGGCTTAATTGACCGCTTGAAGTCATTACTGGATCATGAAGGACTCGTTGTTGATTTTTTAGGAAATCATTTTGCAACCAACAAAGGTGAGCTTATTTGTTATGTATCGGGAGGCTTTCTGCAAATACGGCCTCCTTCCCCAAAGGATGTCCCTTTCTCAAGGCGAATGGTGTAGTAGTTGGGGGCAACAACCAACATCCAAAAGCCAGCGCTCAAATGAAATGTGCTGTTGCAATGTCGAGTTGGGGAATTCCCCCAAACAAAGCCAAACTTGAGCATTTCATTCATGGCGACAAGCGACCCGCGGATTGTTGTCATCTGCACTAAAGGAAAATCATCCTCCCACCTACCATGAGGCTACTTAAGTTTCGCACGTTCTTTCCAGTTCAACATCCCATCATGTCCCATCTCAATTCCTCAACAAAATTACGAACTTATGGAATCCAGTGTATGCGCGGAAAACCCTTTGGTCGTGAGACGCGATCATCGTGTTGCCCGAAAAGAACTTGGAGCCAACATCTTCGTCTCCGCCAGATACTTGGAAACTTTCAGGAGATCCTTCGTTCAGTCCATCCCTGTAGCTGGATACTTGTAAGCCTGAAATAGAGACCTGCAGCCCTGAGATGGATACATCCCCTGATAGAATGGGCTAACGCCCAGGTGCCGCCGACCCCAATAATGGGGGATTTCCACCAACAACAACAGGATAACAGGGAAAGCAATGGTTCACAGGGGGGCGGGTGCCTGAGTGTAGATTCCATGGTGGCCATGACTAGTCCCGAACGCAAATCCGGCAGATCATGGCGGCCATGAGTGGACCCGAATGGGAGCAGAAGCGTTTCAGGGCTGCCAAACGCTGGCTTTGGACGGCATTAAAAACACTTTCGAAGCATCGGATTGTGGCACCCGAACGGCAGGCCTGAAGATCATGGTGGCCATGACTAGTTCCGAACGCAAACCCGGCAGATCATGGCGGCCATGAGTGGATCCGAGGGGGAGCAGAGGCGTTTCATTGCTGCCAAACGCTGGCTTTGGACGGCATAAAAACAGTTTCGAAGCATCGGATTGCGGCACCCAAACGACAGGCCTGAGGATCATGGTGGCCATGACTAGTTCCGAACGCAAACCCGGCAGATCATGGCGGCCATGAGTGGATCCGAGGGGGAGCAGAAGCGTTTCAGGGCTGCCAAACGCTGGCTTTGGACGGCATAAAAACAGTTTCGAAGCATCGGATTGCGAACGCAAACCCGGCAGATCAAGGGGGCCATGAGGGGATCCGAGGGGGAGCAGAGGCGGTTCCGGGCCACCAAACGCTGGCTTTGGACGGCATAAAAACAGTTTCGACGCATCGGATTGTGGCACCTAAACGGCACGCCTGAAGATCATGGTGGCCATGACTAGTTCCGAACGTAAACCCGGCAGATCATGGCGGCCCTGAGTGGATCCGAGGGGGAGCAGAGGCGGTTCCGGGCCACCAAACGCTGGCTTTGGACGGCATAAAAACAGTTTCGACGCATCGGATTGTGGCACCTAAACGGCACGCCTGAAGATCATGGTGGCCATGACTAGTTCCGAACGTAAACCCGGCAGATCATGGCGGCCCTGAGTGGATCCGAGGGGGAGCAGAGGCGGTTCCGGGCCACCAAACGCTGGCTTTGGACGGCATAAAAACAGTTTCGACGCATCGGATTGTGGCACCTAAACGGCACGCCTGAAGATCATGGTGGCCATGACTAGTTCCGAACGTAAACCCGGCAGATCATGGCGGCCCTGAGTGGATCCGAGGGGGAGCAGAGGCGGTTCCGGGCCACCAAACGCTGGCTTTGGACGGCATAAAAACAGTTTCGACGCATCGGATTGTGGCACCTAAACGGCACGCCTGAAGATCATGGTGGCCATGACTAGTTCCGAACGTAAACCCGGCAGATCATGGCGGCCCTGAGTGGATCCGAGGGGGAGCAGAGGCGGTTCCGGGCCACCAAACGCTGGCTTTGGACGGCATAAAAACAGTTTCGACGCATCGGATTGTGGCACCTAAACGGCACGCCTGAAGATCATGGTGGCCATGACTAGTTCCGAACGTAAACCCGGCAGATCATGGCGGCCCTGAGTGGATCCGAGGGGGAGCAGAGGCGGTTCCGGGCCACCAAACGCTGGCTTTGGACGGCATAAAAACAGTTTCGACGCATCGGATTGTGGCACCTAAACGGCACGCCTGAAGATCATGGTGGCCATGACTAGTTCCGAACGTAAACCCGGCAGATCATGGCGGCCCTGAGTGGATCCGAGGGGGAGCAGAGGCGTTTCAGGGCTGCCAAACGCTGGCTTTGGACTTTATAAAAAACACTTTCGAAGCATCGGATTGTGGCACCCAAACGGCAGGCCTGCAGATCATGGTGGCCATGACTAGTTCCGAACGCAAACCCGGCAGATCATGGCGG
>VSDK01001190.1:68786-140185 GCA_009767595.1 Symbiodinium kawagutii
AGGCAGAGGCATTCGAGGCAACGCTTCTGGTACCCAAACGGCAGGCCTGAAGATCATAGTGGCCATGACGAGGCCAAACAGCAGCGTCGCCGGAGCAGGGGGTTTCAATGCTGGCAAACGCGGGCGTTGGACGACATCATAGAGACAGTCTCTAGGCAACGGCTTCTGCCAGCCAATCAGCAGCAATGAACAACATGGTGGCCATCTCTGGGCAGCGGCTTCTGCCAGCCAATCAGCAGCAATGAACAACATGGTGGTCATGACAAGGCATTGGTTCACGCCTACGGCGGTCCCAGGCGCCGCCCCTGCCTTCGCCATAGGCAGGGGTCGGCGGATATGGTACGCAAATCTGAAAGTATGCACATAAAGCTTCATGGAATGGTTAAGGATTCTGAATAAACCTAGGTAGAATTGGACAAGGTCATTTAGTCTTGCTTAAGGTGCATTCATCTTGATTAGTAGTGGTTGATGATGGTAACAGCCTGGCTATCACAGCTGTAGCCATGCTGCAGCACCATCTCCCCCAGAGGTTGAATGCAGCATGCCGCCGCGTTGCTTTGGATGATCTGTGACCAAGCTGCACAATGTGTGTTGGCCAAGGAGTTTTCCACAGTGTGTTGGGTGGTTGGCGAACGGAGGAATTTCTTGTTGGGTTGGGATGAATGTTTGATGAATGGTTGCTTAATTAGGGGTGGTTCAGAATGGCTTAGAGTGTTTGTTGACAGTGCTTAGTTGTTGATGATTGCAATGGCAGGCCAATAATGGATTAGAATGGATAAAAGTTGACAATGATGATCAATTAATCACCAACAGAATTTTGTTGCAGCAACAGCAAGTGGCTAAGAACAGACTGTTGCTCATTCATAGTTTGTGGTTGCAGCATAACTGATAGCCAATAGCCAATAGCTGATTGTTGGTGCTGCAATTCATAGTCATATTGGTCAATTGCGCTGAGTCAGGCTCAGTGACGGACTTTGGCTGATGGCAGCTCCATTCACCGTCAGTTCAACCATGAATCGGTGGTGATATACTATCAGATGTGAATCTACCATGGCACTCACAATCCCAAGAAAGATCGTACCAGCTTCACCGATGGGTAAATTGATAAGTTGTGAATAGTTTAAATTAGAATATCAGAAAATATGTTTGCAAATTCACGTAGGTTAGCCAACTTAGATTCGATGACCTCCTGCATAGGGAAGACTTGACCCTTCCTGTATTGGAATCTCATCGAATCTCAACTCGCTGTTCGAAGGAGGTGCGAAACCAACCATTTATCGTAACTTTTCTCACTTGTCTTTCTTCCGTAAAAAGAAACAGCATTTATTGTGAGCTTCGCTCAACAGGGTACCATGAGACATGCAAGAGCAAATTCCTGGTTTTTCTACGGCAAAGCATCCGCTTTGGAAACCTGGACAGATGTGCTTCGAGCATTTGAGTCACCTTGACTGATGCAAAAGTCCACAGGAAACCCTGTCACAGCCAGCAGTGCTGAGCGTTGGTGATAAATGGATTTAATGATATACACTGACTAGGGGCACTCGTTGATTGCAAAAAACACGCAGTGTAAGCAAGAGCAAAAAACTAAAGATGGGAAATGACTGGTGCTTGAACGGATCAACAACCAATGACCAACAACCAGTAACGGTTGATGTTTTATGATACTCGGTTTGGGTTTATAGAGGGAGGCGGTTACAGGACCCCTGGGTCCATCCAGGGACAGCGGGTGCTTCGAGGTACTGGTCGCGTGCGCAGAAGAGACGTTTTCCAAAGGTGGCAATGTTTGCAGCTGTTTTTCTGTGCGTAACTGACGTCCCGATGATGATTGATAAGGGGGACATAATTGGTTAATGAACAGCTACTGGTAGCACGTAGCAAATGTCAATAGCACTATTATTTCGTCTATGCTAACAATGGTTCACGACCAGCATTAACCAAGTGCGTGGGTATATGATGGTTTTAGAGTGTCAGCATATGGTTGACCATGTCAGGGTTGATAGTGATTCATAATGGCTTCTCCAGTAAAATTTTTGGACTATATGGATATTAGAATAAAAATGGATATCCCTCCAAATTGATTGTTTCTTGAAATGGGGTAATTACCCTAAATCACAAAACATCAATCCTTTTTAGCAATGAACCAACCATCATACTTAGTGTATCCCCTAGAATTGGTTATTATCCCCTTGTTAATAATCATTGTCAACCATTAATAAACCAATATTGTTGGTTATTATCCCCAATGGCAAAAAAACCGTCCATTGCTGACCATTAATACACCCAAAGCTGTTTGGGGGGTCCCCAAATTGCTTGTATCCCTCTAAAAATGATCCCAGCTCGTGGGGTTGGGAGTATCACCATCAAAATTCACTCCTCCACGTGACAATTCCGGGATTTCCTGGCAGGTTGTTGCGGAAATCTGCATTGTTTACCCTCCGCGAAACTGACCTTTAAGTCAAAGAAATGCTGTTTTCCACGGAAAACTAGCTATAGATAATGGATTATCAGCTTCCAAGTTAGTTTACCAGAAAGTTTCCATAAAGAACAGGTATTCAAACCACACAAGAACCATCGTTTCCACAGTGAAAGATCCATTTTGCGGTGGCATGGTATAGCCATGATGGCCATGGTACAGATTATGACACGGCGCCAGGATCCGGACTGGCTTTGTTGCTGAGCAAGGTTGCAGAAACTGGCTGTCGAAACAGAGGAGTTGCACAAAGTAAATTTGTTTATTTCTATTAACTATATCTGTAAAACAATGGTTGATTGTCTATATGTGTTTTTGTTTTTATTAGCGTAACTGATGGTTTGACAACAGACAGATCTTTACAAATTCACCGATATTTGGGTTTAGCACATCTTGAAAACTCACTGATGGTTTGACACAAAGCTGTGTCTGTTGAAAATTTTCCCCCCCGAGGACAATGTTGACTATTGACTTGTTGCCAATAAACATCAATAAAGTTGGCCAAGGTTTAGGTAGCACGTCAAACTTACCAGAAAATTGCTCATTTCAAGTAGGAAACCAGCCAATTCGCAGTTTGATAATTTTGACATCATGTATTGTGCCCACTAGCCCACAATACACCCACTAAACTTGTGCTGTTATCTATTTCCCGGCAGATTGGGGATACCATCATGTAAGGACAATCCAGTTTTTGACCTGGATGCTTACTGACCATGATACCTCTGATCAATGGCGAGGCTTTTTGTTTGACGTCCATAGCGTTTGGCGGTTGTTTTTGTAGCCATTGATGAACCTGTACTACCCATTCTTCGACCAGTATGAACCATGAGTTAAACGTTATTGAACCATCAATTAGGCATTGAATCAGACATCGCCAACCAACAATTAATCATGATTAATTAACTGACATATGACATAGTCATTAAGTCATGAATCAATCAACCATTATCAGTGACCATTAATGAACTAAACGACATAATCTTTACTTCATCAACCAAGATCTCTGCCAACTCCTTTCGCACTTCCGCTAGGCCTTGCGGAAAGAGTTGCGGACCTCGTTCGGCGCGCTGAACGAGCAACTGAGTGGCGAAGAAGTTCCAGCGGTAGCGGCAGGAGGAGCTTAACGACCAGCAGATATCGAGCCGTGGACACGAACCGGCAACCAATCGCGGGTGGTAGTGGTTAGTAGTGGTGCCTACTACCATTGGTTATAAACCTGTCATTGGTGGTTCATTGAGTGCAGGTTAGTTATCAACCTATCATTGGGGTATCAAACATGATTATGAACCAATCTTGATTACACTGGTCGATGGAAACTCAACCATCGTTGATGGCTGTTACTTGTGTTTAAAGTTGATAACGATTGGGGGGCGGGTAAAGCTGCAGAGTTGCCATCCCATCCAAGTAGGAGCTTTCACCTTGGGTTTCTGGCGGTTATCAGGTCCGTTTTCCGGCCCATGACGTGCAAAGTTCTGTTGTTTCCAACTTGGCTACCCAAGTGATGCGGCATCCCAAATTATAGGGTACAGGTACCTGTCACCATGGTGCCACACCGCTTGGTTCTCTGGGATAGCTCCAGAAGTGCAAGTGGCCCTGATCATCAAAAGAATCTGTCATGCCCCCTTTTGAATGTAGCTGACTGACATTTGAATTTGGATTCCATGTTTGTTTACAGGCGAATGACCGAAACTGGAACTGCAAAGGGTCAGGAAAATAAAACATCCAAAACCAACAATTGACAGTTGCCAAGCATTTAGAGAATCATTCGGAAACCCCTACTTACTAGTTAGATGAACCTGGTAAAAACCCTTACTACAAGCTACCTGGGCAACCCTCCTGGCGCAGCTCCCTGCTGGCGACCCAGCGCTTCAATGTGGCGGGCAGTCAGAATCACTGGGACTTGTACGTTGGCAACAGACATCCACGGGAAGTACCTTGGGTATCAGTCTGGGTACCATGGTCATAGCTCGGTGTTCCTCCAAGCTGCTGGTTTTCAAGGGTTACCATTCTTAAGATTACTGATTGTTGGTTTCAAATATTTTGTATTTTCGCCAACAATTATTAACAAATAGCTGGTTGACTAATATTTTTCACAGGGCTTGAAACCACCAACCAGTTAAGATCAGAGTCATACTTTTCCAAAAAATGACAGCCTGGCGCCCTGGCGCTTCGGATCTCCATCGACCACCTTTCCAGTTTCACCGCAGAAATCCGTCGCGGAAAATCTTGGGTCACCAGTTGACGTGATTTCCTCCGTCGCAGCCATGGATTTGAGACGAAAATGGCAGCGCCGGCGAATCTCAAGCACCAACCTAACTAGTACTGCTGCATTCGTTTGCATTGAGACATGTACCTTTTACGTCTGTGGAAACCATTTGCAGCTAACACCGTCTATATTTTTTCGTTTTGTGGACCTTCTATGAATTACTTACATCGGCATATGTTCCCACAGTTTATTTAGCTCGTTAAGTTTGTGGTCAACTTCCCCCCAACAAAAGAAGCTCCCGCATTGAAACCAATCCGGAGCTGAACAGTAGCTGGAAAATCGCTCATATGGAAGTGTTTCTCTTGATCCATTGGTGCGTGTCAGTTGTGTACGCCACAAAAATTGATAGCTTCCCATGGGTTCCCTCTTGAGTTGGCGATTATCTTAGAGTTTGGGGGCAACCCGAGCAGCTATGGATATGCCCATGTGATCCTGTGGTTCACCCGCATAATTGGTACCGTCTCATTCACCAATTTGTCACCGCTTGTAAAGCATCATGCACGATCGTAAACCATCAACCTTAGATTCATCGTAATTATGAACCATTCAATTACGATTCTTGTTTGAAATATACATACAGTGTTTTTACATTTAGACAGGCATATGCATCTCGATCATCCATAATTCACCATTATCAATCATTCACTAACAATTCTGAATTGTTAAGTGACCTTTTTTTGCCATGATTGACCATTAATCACCATTGTTTGCCATTACCGATCATCCATTCTTCCCCATTATTAGCCATTCATGAACAATTATGAACTATCACCATCCATTGATCATCACTTTGCCACTGTTTACCATCCATTGGCAAACAATCCATCATCGCAACCATTGTTTACCATGGCGATCATAAATCCATTTGGTAAATGGCGATTATTCACTCTAACATCCATCATAAATCCATGATAAAATGGCGATGATTCACCCATCATACCATTACCAAATGCTATTATTGATCCAGCGATGATCAATGATCATTGTTTATCATCCATTATTAATCATCATCATTAATTATGAACCATTAATTATCATGAATCATTAATTATTAATGATTAACCATTGATTAACCATTTTTGCCATGATTGACCATTGATCACCATTGTTTGCCATGATTTACCATCCATCATAAATCCTTCGCCATTGACCATCCACCATTGGTTCAACGCCAGGATGGTGAAGCGCAAGAGTTGGACATCCCGCCGCTGAGTTGAAGGGTTGGTCAATGCTGTCAGGTGGTGTACTGCTTGGTGGTTCATAGTGGTTTATAATGGTTAGTAATAGGGGATGATGAGTAACAATGATGGTTAAGCAACCACTGGTTGATGGTTCATAGCGGTTAGTCTGGTAGGTTAATTCATTTTGGCTATTATGGCAACCATGTTTCTGTGCATGTTCTTTCTTGGTCGATCCCACTAACAGCCAGGGACTGAGTGAAGTGGATTGTCCGCAAGGTTGCTGAGTTAATCTGGTTGGTGGTTAAGCACGGTAATAATGGGTAGTAATAGGGGATGATGAGTAACAAAGATGGTTAAGCAACCACTGGTTGATGGTTTGATTAACATTTTTTACTTTCCCTGTGAATTATCAACAAATAGTTGGTTGACTAGTATTATTCATTGGGCTTGAAATCAGCAACCAGTTTATGTTCACTCTACTTTCAAAGTTTGTACTCCTTGAAAATGTTGAAAGTTGTGTGAGGGTTCATTTTCAATCTTGTCATCTTCATCGCCGCCCAAAAGATCGTGGCCACCCAGCTCCCAATTAAACGATATCAATCTCACCCCGGTTGTTACGATTTCCGCTACACATTACACAGCGCGTCGACCTGAGACTGTATGTAGCACTCGCAGGGCTTCGTGTTTGTAGCTAGGCATTAAGCACAGCAGTTGATCATGGGCGTAACGAAGCTTTTTGCTAAGCGTATGATCAATATTGGCTGATTACTTGCTTGCCGACGTGACCAACCATATCCAGCAACGGTCTATAAAGGTTTTGCCCAACGGATAGAATCTTCTGGTCAATAAGCAGCCTTGAAGCGACGGAGAACCGTCTATTTTGGTTATTGATTATAGGTGATAGGCTGTAAAATGCAGGTTGGTTATTAGCCCATCTGCTTTGTGGGATTTTTAAGCATCAGCCATGTTGCTGGATCACCTACCCACAAACTGCAGACTCCTGGTAATTGATGCTTAACACTAGGCTCTCAAGTCATTTCCCAACATCCAATGGTGTTGTAGGAAGCCATCCAAGTCTGGATCGGTAGTATAGACCAGTGTACCCATCAATGTTCTACACAAGGATTTTATTTACTGGCATGTACCGTAGCATTTGGTAAAGTGGGGTTGCCTTGCATTTATGGACAGCCCTTATAGTTTGATAGATTGCCATGCATAGATTTTGCGAAGGATACTTTTGGGATGTGCGACCAACAAGTTCTATATGTCACTGAACTGTCCCGTCACTGTTTGGATGTTTGTTTGATTTGCGTCTTTGAATCCAGTTCGGGTTTGTTTTCCTCCTCCGCCGTGATAAAATGATGGGTGTTTTCGCTGTTTCAAATGGTTGGTTTTTGACTACCTATCAAATAATGCTAAACTCATCCTTTTCCTGCGGCCTTAATCGCTGAGTCTAGCTGTTTTTCATTTCTTGGCATAATCCCTTCCCCTCTAGCATGTTTACCTCGCCATGGAAGATCCTACCTCGTTTCGATGATGTACTTGTGACTGAGCCTACTTTTTCAGTTCAAGATACAGAGGGTACCTGCAGAGTCCTCCCTAAACCCCATGCGTCGCCGTAGAAGGCTTCCCCAACCAGGTTCGATCTGCCCGATACTGGTGGACGATGCTTGCCGCCAGGGCTACTCAGTTGGGGATGGTGGAAGTACCAATGGGTGGGTTGGTTGGTTGAATGGTTAGCAGTGGCTAGTGACAAACTAATAAGAAGGTGTAGTTACATGTTTTGCCGTTTTGCCCCACAATTTTTGACTAAGGTAGTTTGGAACTGCTGTTAGCGATTAGTTGCTGTGCAACTAGGATAACTACTAGTTGAGTTGTATACAGAACAATCAGAAGTGACAAAACGCTTCATGATCCACTAATTTTGACATGTGTCAACCATCATGCTAGTTGATGAGTGGCTTATACTTGATGATTTGTTGGTTCAAGGCTGATTGCTGGTCATTGCATGGTATGCTGTTGGTTTTTAATGGTTGACATTCCTCTAATGAAGGGATTGCTGTCATGAACCGCAGGGGGTTGGTATCATGCTGGACGACTTGTTTGAATGCAGACGCGACGCGAAAGCCCCGAGGATGGTCAGTTGTTTTTTTTCCGCTACCGCTCTTTTTGGAAGCACACATGCCCAAAAATGTGGTTGACCCATCTAATGTGGCTGTGGGCGAAGTTCCATCCAAAGAATGAAGCGAATTTGGCGGGTGGTTTGAAGCATGTTTTATTTTCCCCCATATTTGGGATGCTTGGTTGGTTGACAAGCATATTTTGGCGATGGCTGATCCCCATCAACCAAGAATAGTCTGGCTGTTGGGAGGTTCAGGTGCATGTTTGGATCACACCTGAAAATGGCGTCCCAACAATGATGCTTAGTTCATGATGCTTAAGGGTTGATGGTTGGTTCACAATGGGTTGGTTACTTGGTGATGGGAAAATCGACGTGGGAATGGGAAACCGGCTGTTTATAATCAGCAATGATAGGGGTGTCCACCCCAGATGTTCCCGTCACCCACGTCCAGGACGGGTTGATTTGTTGACAATAGCAGGTAGCAATGAACCAATAGATATACCAACAACATCCAACAACCAACCGGTGTAATTAGATATACAATCGTTGACAAGTGATAGCATTAGTATCAACAACCCACTGTTGATAAGTGATACCAATAGATTACCAACAACCAATGTCACTGGTTGATAGATTAGTATCAATAACCAACTGCCTGATAGATTGCCAACAATAGTGATACTAATGCAACTGTTGATACTAATGCAACTGTTGATAAGTGATACTGACAGATTACCAACAACCAACCGTTGCATTACCAAACAACAGAAACAGTCGCGGGTACTGAACGGTTGGGTCATGGTGGGTCCCTGCTCGCCGCCCAGGCCGGAGGTGGTTCCAGTGCCATTCATCATGGTGGCCAGGCGGCGGTTGATCGCCACCAAGGAACGGTTCATAGACATTGATCATGGCTAATTTAGTTGGTTAATGGTTAAGAATAGGGCATGATAACTAGCAACTATAGGGGATATATCAGCTATATGTGGCGAGCTGGGTCAAAATTAACCAACGATAATGGGGGATGAGAACCAACAACAGTAATGGGAAAACAATGGTTAATGATTGGGGAGCCAGGGGGATTAAGGGTTTTGACCCACAGCCAAATGCTGAAGAAGATCTATGTGAATCATGAACCTGGTTGTTGCTGGCTAATCACTGATAACTGGCTAGTCATTGATAAAGAATTTGCTTCATTTCTACCATGGCTACTGTAGAAACCGCTTAAGAATACACCGCTTGAAGCCTATGCTACTCCCGCTTTGCCGCTGACCAGTTCCAGATGTGATCGGATAGGTGGTTTGCCTGCTAGCATGAACTCCTGGTATCCACCAACCTTAGCCCCCTTGGATAAAGGGGTTTGATGAGCCTTCTAGATCACAACAGCCGATTTATGTTCGTCATTTCAGCTCAAGACCAGAATGGGAAAAGGAGCAGGAAAAGTCGCTGGTTCCTTCAGTGCAGATCCAAGTAGCAGTGACCAAATGGCTTTAACACCAACCTTTCAAGGAATGTGGGATCGGGCTCGAACGATCCTCAGCTTCACCGGCTCAACAGCTTGAGATTTATGAGCTCGGCTGTTGGTGATTTCGGTGAACCCGCCATCCCAATCACCGCCCGGTGCCTGCGGCAGGTTTGATTTGTGTTGCGAACTGGACCTGAAAGAGGTTTCTTGGCCAGAGCTCGGCTGATGCGGGTGATACCAGCTATTGGCTTCAACAAATGTCGATCTGAATAGCTAATTGCCTTAACGGATATGCAACCAGTAGCTAAATATATGTATATACAACTATGCCCGATCAGTTGACCACAAAGGTTAACCCTGAACTATATCGACTATCAGTTGTACTATATGTGGCTGATGATTTGTGCGATCTAGTATACGAAAGCTGGTGTATGCGTTTCGGTGTAAATTGTAAATTGCTATGATCAACAAGTATTGACAAATACTAGTGGATAAAAGATTGACAATCATTTTTACAGCACATTACAGCACTAAAATTTATGAATAGACGGTATTCTACGAACATCGCGATGGTCAACTGTATAGGGTGCCACCTATTTTCAGCTGGTTACTATTATTTCCAGCTATACATATGTCTAATTATTATTAATTGTGATTTATTTAAAGGCCAGGTTTGCAAACAAACTAGTGTATTTGTTTTTTCCTTCTGCACATAGTGTAAAAATAAGCCAAATCATGTCTATACATCAACAATTGTGCCAAACCTGGTGTTCAATGCACCAACTTTGTAGCACTGTTGCTACAACTAGGTCTAGTAGCTCAAATCGTATTCGACAATCAATTGTTGCTGTTTACCCCTTTCTGAAACTATCCTCGACAAGTGGCTAGACTATTATCAAGCGCATGTTTGATGCATGTGTAACAGTCAAGCCTTGCGAATCAAAATTCCATGGGACCATGACTTCCTCAGCTGTCGCAGCTCCTCGGAGTTCTGTGGGTGCTGGATGTGCATCCCTACAGGGATCGTAACTGGGAAGCCACCATGGTTGCAGGGGTTAGTTTAGGTACCTGATAGGGAGCAAGCGACCATGGCTATTTCTCAATTTGCCATTAGTAACTACTATAATTGTGTGCCAAAATAACTTGTGACTATGTTTGACACTTTCGCCTAGCCGTTGCTGAGGATTATGAACTGCTGATTGTTGTTGAATCATTTTTCATCGGTGTATACCTTGGATAGTCATTTGTGATTTTTGTCCATGGCCGATACCTATAAGTGTTATTCATCATCATTATCCTGCTTTCAACCATTCTTGACAGGGGACGATTCACCAATAGCCACCATTTGGATATGGGTGTTTCTCAAAATAGGGGACCCCCCAAAATGGTTGGTTTATTACTAATAATGATTACTATTGGATGATTTGGGGGTACCCCTATTTTGAGAAACTACCATATTGAATCCCCATTTTTGTTGGCTAGGCTGTGGATTGCCTTCATATCGGTCACTTGGTCATGCTTCGTTGTCACGTGGGTCACCTTCGCACCGTCGCTGAGTTTGCGTTCTCCATTCGTCATGCGGAATACAATCCGCGCAAGCACACCAGCCTCACTGTGCGCAGCGGGAGAAGGGCTTCGGGGGTGTGACAGAAATCAATTGTCGTTTGAGTCTGAAAATCACTAGTTGCCCTTTCTTGAAGCGCTACGACAGCATGTTAGTGCTAATCCTGGATTAATAGACCCCTGGTTGATTAATGACAAATGGTATCCCCCAAGAGTCACCTTTTCCTACTATTTTTTTTACCCAAGAAAAGATTAGACCTAGAGTTTGTTAATTGTCCACGGTTATTGCACAAAAGCATCTTCTCATTACCCAAATAGTTTTGGCTTCCTAGAGACAACCTTGATATTTTCGGTCGGGCCAGTCCACAAGACATTGTTTGAACAAAAGGGAGCTCGCGAAAGTGTTGTACGAATACAGATACCTCTTGATTAACCTACGATCATTGCAGAAATCTGCGACAAAGGCCAGTAGTCATGCATAATGGTTAGCCGAGATTACTAGTGGCAGATACTGTTTGGTGGTCAACAATAGAAAATCAGAAAGGCTGTGAACCCCCAAGTTGGCCATGGCTTATGATGGTAGGTCCATGTTAAACTACTTTATCTCTTCGTGTCTATCCACTGTTTCGATGTCAAGGAGGGTTCGTTCAGTTGGTTCAAGGTGATAGTAATCCTAGTGTTGCAATGCATGGGTACAAAATAAAGCCCATTCTTCACACAGACATGCAAAGACATCTCAAAATAGCATGTCCCTCCAAAAGTCATGTGGCAGATCCTATGCTTTCAGGGATCACCACTCGAAATATACTCATATCAACATGCTTCACATAGACATGCACGTCATGTAGGCCGACAAACAATGAATCAAAGTTGGAACATCAGGATCAGATTTGCATCCGCGGGTGCTTCTACATATGGGGGCACATCAATCAGACTAGCAATAATTCAATGTGCTAGCAATAGTCCAGTGCTGCTTCCTGATGACAGATAAGTGTCTCGGTGCCTCATGTCTTCTTGCCATAGCTATGGGATTGCGGCGGCAGAAGCAGACTGCCAAGACTTGGGAGGTGTCCACCTCTACCCCCCGGGAAGCTCAACAAGACAAACAGGACCTGCAGCAGGTCCGAGGCCGCTTCATCGAGGTGTTGTGGTGAGGATTTGGTGAAGCTGTCAGCGTTTTGCAACGACCAAAGGGCTGTACGTGGCGCTGGCATTGCAACCCTCCTGAGGCCAGTTTCAGGGTTCTCCAATTTTGCCAACCTGGTCCAAGAAAATGCCCTTGGCAAAGGAAGCGCCTTGGAGTCAGTTTCCAGGGTTGCCCCCGTGTCCTGGTCAGGATAGAGGAATTTCTGCTACGAGTAACGGTGATCACGCAGCAGGGATGGCAGATCCTGTAGGCTGCGCCAACACTTTGCAGCGATGCACCTTGTTGCTTTGGAGTCCACCGGAAATTCCTCCCCTTTTCGGCGGCCCAGAACGTCTTCTTTGGCGCGCATCACTTGACCGTACAATGTCAAATGGGCGAAACCATTGTGGAGGTTGGCTGGGGATCGTTTCTTGGCTGAGCAGCCGTCAAATGGCGAACGCTTTTGAAAGGGCCTCGCTGTTTCATCCGAAAGATAACAAACACAAGGTTTACCGACGTTGTTTGGCTAGACATGTTGTTACCGTTTCCCTTCTTGTTGAGGAGTTATGATAGTTCATGTTACAACCCATAAGTGCAAAGCTTAAGGGGTCCCCCAACCCAATCTCCAGATGTGGCTTTTGGTACAGCACATGTGACAATGCTTGACTGTTTGCAGGGTTGTTGCTAGAAGCTTAGCCACATTATTAGCCACATTACTTAGCCACGCATAAATCGGGCCCACGGATTTCCTGGTGATGCCTTCACTTGACAGAATCATGTTACAAATCTGGCAGTAGATGGGAGCGACAACAGAGAACGTTAGTCACCCGCTAGCCTCTTGAGTGTTGACCATAATGCAGGTTGGGCACGACTTCTTATTATTTTCAAATGCCTAACCATCATTTTTGTGGGCGGTACCATGCACAATGGGGAAGGCATTGAGCGCAAAAAACGAGTTGATCAGGTTTCAAAAGGTTTGGCACAGGGGATCTGTCAGTTGGTTGCGTCTTCCTGTCAAGGAAGGTGACAACCCACCATAAGAATGGCTTCTTTAAGAGTCGCATGCGAAACGTCCAGCACTTAATTGTGAATACAGTCTTGTAAATTGGTTTTGTGTCTTGAAATGCCTACGAAAGTAGGTAAATGCCTATGATGATCTGTACGCTTGCAATCATCTTTCAGAACCAGCCACAGCGATTCTGACATTTCAGCCTCCTGGTTCTTCCCACTGGCTGGCACTTCCAGAACCCCAAACCAACCAGGTTTCAGGACTTGCTCAGTAGATACATGGACGTTTGTCAAAATACGGGACCCCAAAATCATCCAATACCATTGACTTATAGGAACAGATCATCCATTTTTGGGGTTCCCAATTTTGAGAAACACCCATATGTGATTCATTTTTAGGCCGAACACACCAATAGCACATCAATCATCAATCATTCCCCACCTGTAGACAATCAAGTATACCCATTTTTTCAGATCAATATTGCCGTGAAATGCAGGTCAAACATGCCTATGTTGGTTAATTTAGTGATCTTTGGCTCCATAACTTGACAGTCCCCAGTACGCATCATCGCGTTGGACATCTCACCGCCCTGCACAGATACGGTTGATGAATCCCCGCGTGTCGGCGCTGGTGAGACAAAGCGGCCGGGTGATGCTGCCCGAAGCTGAGTGCAGGGTTCAACAGCGTTTGTTTGTCCAACCGAATCATTGCTGCACGATGGTTGTTTCTATGGTTGGTAATCTTGGTTTGGTGAGAGTGTACCATCTTAGTCATCAATGAGCAATGATGGTGATAACTGGTGATCATGGTTATTTATGGTGAAGGATCATTGCTCCGTGATACTTTATGATATTAGTGCCCTATGTTCAGTCAGTTGTAATCAGTTAATTAGTTACATCAGTTAGTTATCAATGATCAATTTTTGTGACAACTAATGATTATTGATTACTCAGGTAGCCATGATTTCCAAGATGTGATTCAAGAGTGAACATAAAACGTGATATCAATCTGTAAGCAAATATGGAGATACTGCAAATAATCCAAAGGCGAATATCCGACGTGACCGACCGGTCATTTTTGCGCAATGTATATGTGGCGTAAACACATATTGTTCGGGCAGTTCCAGTTACATCGCATATTGATGGCGGAATGGAGCAATATCAAGACAAATGGCTGATTGTCGCACTCGAATAAAGGTGTTAATGGGCAAGCATTGCTTGATGTGCGAAGATGACTGTGATCAATGGTGTTCCTTCCATTCGTTTGCCCTGGCTCACCTTTTGAGAAGCACATGTTGACCGGAAACTTTCAGGGAACCATTGCGACATGGAGCTGTACCGCTCAGTTGGCTGGCAGGCCTTTTCTGATTATAGCGAACCAAAGGATCCTTTCGGAGAAACCATTGTTTGAGGTTGATCATTTGGCGGTTTTTCATAATAGGGATGCCCCAAAAAATGTTCGGTTTACTATTATAAATTGTTGACTGGCTGGATCACTTGAATGGTTTTACTTCTATTAAAGGTTGACAATGGGGGGCTCCCCCCATGACTTGAGAAGCCCCCATATCGCCACCCATGATCACCCGCCGTTTGCGTTCCTCGATCCATGCAGACGACCTGAGGTCGTCGAGCGCCAAGTCGTGCTCAGAGGAGGGGCTGAAACAGTTGGGACCTCGGTCACCGCAGGGCGCCGCGCCCAACAACCCATGACCTTTTCAAAGTGACCAGTTGAAGCAGGAGAATATGGGTCTCAAGTCGTAGGGGGACCCCCTTACCATCCAATATTAAGAATTATTACAGTGGTAGTAAACCAACCATTGGGGGTTCCCTCTTTCGAGAAACCACCATATAAGCAACAACGAATCACTACTGCTATGTCTCAGAAGGTACCAGTGGGGGTTGAAACAATGAACGTCCAGCAGATACAGACGACCCAACAACCACCACTAGTAACTGCTGTTGCTTGTTGCCGGGAGTGCCTGATACCTGGAGCTTGTTGTGAGATCTCATTATTCATGCTCAGGTATTTGAATGGATTACCATGCTCAGTCTCCTGATTTCCGCAACGGGAATACCCTTCATTGACCAAACATAAACCAATAGGACTCGCTGAACTTGCACCAGGTGGTTTTTCGTGGCGCCTGGTTTGGTACCCTGTTTTGGGAGATCATGGGTCTATGTTGGTCATGAGGCATGCGACCATCTAAAGCTATGCTAAAGCATTAGGCCACGTCATGGATGGGCTCATATTGGCCAGGGCTGTGCATTCAAGATTCTATGACCAGTGGAAGTATTGCCAAGTCACTAAAGGTTTTACGTTCTTGGGGCCGACCAAGTCGCTTCACTGAAGTTGGCATCACCTTGGGGAGCTACGGAGGACATTATTGGACTTGGTGGTAGCTATGCAGATAATGAAAGCGATGAGAAATCCTACCATGGCAAGATCCCACTGCCAAAACAATGGACAAAGACACATGCGAATAGAATCATTGCATTTGACAATGTAAGAAAGGCATTTCGGGTTGACATGGTGTAATCCCACCGAGTCACAAGTTCGCTGCCACGGTTTTGGGGCGCCGTCAAAGCAATTGTTGGGCAGTGCACCTCGGAAATGCTGGCAAAAATCCAAAAGATTTTTTCAAATTTCACCTCGGAAATGTTGGGTAGTGCACCTTGGTTCGGAAAATTCAACTTTCAACGGTTCGGACATGTTGGTTCCAACCAAAGTTGGGGCACAGAAGTGCGGTGTGGAGCTTGCTGGCGCGGACCCTCGGGTTCGCATCCAGGTGCTCTTGCAGCGAAGACGATCCGTTCATTGCGGGCAAGAACGGTCCTGCTCCAACAAAGGAGCCTCCTCCACAATGGTCTGACAACACGCAACATTTGCTCCACAAAGCGGCTTATGACTTGCAGACAACGAAGCCGATTCATGCTAGAAATGGCTATGGGCCAGCCATTTTTCAGAACAACAAGCTTCGCGACATCACTGTGGGCATCTGGAGCCCTCCTGAGAGTGTCGATGCTATCCCGGCGGATTGATGACGGCCCAAATGGCCTATCCTTAAACGCCTGACCAGCAGAAGCCAGTGCCGCAGCCGGAATGGCCTTGGCGGTAATTCTTCCACAGCCGCCCCTTCCACGGCCGCCTGAAGACAGTCTTGAGGCAATTGCTTTCCATGCCAATGCCTGCGAAAGCGCTGTCGAAGATAAGAACGTGGAGATTTATCGCACCCCTATTAGAAAATCACTTGGAGAAAAGGAGGAGGATGGCACAATCAGATTTCTATCTTGCTTCGAGATCTTCAAAATTGATTTTAGTTTGCGGCGCGCAGCACGTTTGATCATGTAGGCACCAGCATCCTCTTATTATCAAAGGACGTGCCACTGTTCCGCTGGCTTGGATAACGAGGTACCGCCTCGTCCTTTTGCTCGAGAGGTCCCACTCCTAGAGAGTAGTTGTTCGCTAGGTTGATTGGAGATTTTGATGTCTAAGTACATGACCTGCAATTCCTCAGATATTGTTGGGCCTATAGACTATAGAGATTCCCTTATCATCAGTGGACTGAGAAACCTTGCTGCCAACAGTATACAACATGGATTTACTGTTGTTGTTTACATGTTTTTTCGGTAAATGTTAACTAGCACTTTTGTCGGTAATATTTCGTCAGTGAATTTACAATCCTTGCACTTCCAAAAGCACAACTAGCACTGTTCTAGGCATGAGAAGTTCACAAGATGTGAGTAGCTGCTCCTTCTGTGACACAGATGAAGTGATGCTTAGCAACTAATTCAACAAGCCGTTGGTTGGGAGGGAGTCCAGGAGTCACGGGCATCCATATATCCTGTTTAGTGGTTGTCACCCGTTAGTCAAACATTCTTGACCATCAATTTACCATTCATTGGCCATTTCTTGGCCATCTATAAACCATTAATGTACATTTGTTTACTTATCCATTCCCCTCAATTTTTGAGCATGCCATTGGCGATTTACTAGTTGGATAACCAGTGCTTTGCCATCCTTCAAGGAGCCCCAGAGTTTGAAGTTGCTCAATAAGGCATTTCATCACATATTTGATTGTATCTACCATAAGTTAGAAGTCATGTACCCCACTTAACCCCGCTTATAGTGAACCAGTTTTAATGGTTAATGTATTTATCAGAAGTAGTAATTGCCCCTGTTAACCCTATTTATAAACAAGTTTAATGGTTACTCCAGCTACCAACTTCGCTGACATTTGGGTGCCGCTGGTCACCCACTGGTTCACCATCCCAACCCGGGGCCCGGCAAGCGCCGAGCCTCCCGGTGAGGTCTGCAAAGAAAGTGGCCCGCCTGGTGCAGAGGCAGAACTGCCCTGGCCGCCGGTCGAGGGCTAACAAGTCATTACTGATGACACGTCATGACTGTACATGGCTATGGGTCAAGCACTTCACCAACCAACTAATGGGGGATAATAACCAACCACAATAAGGAAAACTATAGGGGATATACCAGCTATATATGGCTGTGGGTCAATATTAACCATCAATAATGGCTTATATTAACCAACAAAACTATAGGGAAAACAATGATTAATGATGGGGGAACCAGGGGTACGGGGTTTTGACCCACAGCCACATGAATGGACAGCTTCGAACATCCCTTCTACCGTGATTCTGTAGCTATATCTTGGATTTTTGATGGTTGATCTGTCCTAACTAATTCAAGATGACTGGTAGGATGAGACGTCAGCCATGAATGGACCTGGTTGGTGGTTTCGAACATGTTTTCCCTAGTAATTATTGACAATTGGTTGGTTGACAAATATATTGTTCATAGGGGTTGAAACCACCAACCAGTAATAACTATATAAGATATTGCAATAGTGATTGATGCTTAACATAGATTAAGCTATTCAAATTGAGATGGCCATTGAAACAACATCATGTAATTAACATATTAAACATGTGCTTTGCAAAATATTAAAATAAAGTCATTAGTAACATCAATTAAGATATTTCTAATGATGTCCACTAGTACTACTGTGTTTAACACATATTTGAATGCGGTAGCAACATTCAGAAATTATTGACAACATGTTATCGCCGCTATTAATGTTTAACTTTCTTCATGTCAGAACAGGATAATAAAGTGGTACATGGCCAATAAGATACCTAAGTATGTTTTTCACCATTAAGATACTTCAGTATAGCGACCATTGGCCACACAGAAGTTGATTGTCCAGTTGCTTAGGACTGATTTGTTGGGATCGTCATGACCTGTGCGAATGACTATTCGCTACAACGGGGCGAGGAAGGTGTAAATACACAGTTGACATAACCAGTGTCCATGTGACATCATGTTTCGAGGCTTCAGGTGTTGTTTCCACTATGTGATGCGCTACCAGAGCTGAATTCGGACATTGCAGCACAGGGTGCTCCTGGATCGGACATGCCAGTCGTACTGTATTGCAGTACCTTTCACCGCTCTACTTCATACAAGATCATTCCGTGAATGATTGCAGCGGACCATTGCCAGAGATGAACACTTTCGGAGGGCCGATGGGAATCGTCCGGCTTGCGCCATCTCAGATGTGACATGGGGGAACTACCGAATAAAGAAACAATGGCCAATGTTAGAAAAACAGGGCTGCCACGATTCCCAAGACCCAATGTTAGAAAAGCAGGATCCAATGTCAATTACAGTAAAAGGGTTGCTGTCAGAAAAAGGCAATGTTGAAAAAACGGGGTTCCCATGTGTTGACCAATATCACAAACCATTATTAACCATCGCAATTAATAGTCGACTAAGCATTGTAAGCCATCATTCTGTCATGATAACCATGATCATTAACCATAAGTCATTAAGCATCATATCATTAACCACCATAATATGGGCTTTAATGAACCACCATTATCATCATTAACCACCATAATATGGGTTGAAAAACCATTAGACCACCATGATTCCCCGGCTAATGAAGCTCCCCACCTGATGTTCACCATCACTCTCTGCGCTCAGGGCTGGGAATCCATCAGCCAGGCGCTACCCGGGCAGGTGGTTGGCTGGCGAATGACGGAGGATGACCGTGGTACAAGGTGGGCCCCCCTGGTTGTAAGTTGATAAATGAGCCATTTAACTGTAGTTATATATACCATAACTGGTACCCTAGTCATATGCCAACTTAGCGAACGTTTAGGGGGCCCACCTGGTAAAGAAATGATGAGCAAGGAGAATTTCTTGGGATAAACGATGACAGTGAGGAGTGAATTTTGAGCAAGAATTTCTTGGGATCATGCTTGCGATGATGATTTCTATTGACCTGGTTGGTCGATGATCGGCGATATTTCCTAATTAGTGTTACTTGTGGTTGGCAGTGGTCAGTCCTTCTATTGGCCCTGAAGACTTGACGTTTCGTGCGCATTGGCTCAGAAAATTTTATCGATTAGCACGTGATGCTGGCGGATGCTGGATTGCCGACAGAGTGCCATTTAGCTCCTCCATTGATCTCCGACGTTTCTAGATCTACCAGGATTGACAGACGATCGTTCACGGAACAACAACTCATGACTCAGCGACAACCATCCAGCAATAGCTGACGATCATTGCCAGGGACGGGGTTAGGAACCCCAACGCCGATTGCGAGCAGAAATTGGGCAGCTGTGTATGAAATGATTATACAAGAAGAAAACTATTTATCATAAAGATTGAATCAAGTGAACATATCATTGCTGCAATTATTTGTTCGCTCTAAACTAGATAGTTGATGCGGATGCGCGTATCCATCTCCACCTGTTGCCCACCTCAATGGGGTTCACTGACAAAATCATCAGGAGCCACTGTCACTTTTTTATCAAGCAGTATTGTAAGCAAGATGAAAGCAGGTGACGCTACTCATTTTGCTGGGCCCTCCCAAGGCATCAGGGGCATTCCGGGCGATCGCAGCCCAACGTTCATGATGGTCGATGCTGTGGTTCGAACCCCAAAAAGAAGTGGGACGCGGGGTCGGCTCTAGCACAAAACACCACAAGCAATGCTGACCATCTGATTTTTCCTGTATGGTATTGAAGAGTATCGTATCGTTTACGTAGAGGGGAGTGAGGGAACAGGAGCAGGGTACACGCACATTTGTGACGCATGTATACACAAGACGAGTCATGTGTAAGGACCCTAGAACCGTTAGAAGAAAACCGTTCACAATACCAAACGATAATGCATATATCTGTATACACAGGTATACACAGATGTTGTTGCGCTTTCATGAACGCTTTGTGGTTTCTTCCGCTGCCAAGATCCACCGTCAGGTTTTCAGACTACAGGATGTCGAGCATCCTTTGCAAGGACCAGCGGAGAGTTTTCGTTTGTTTGGGGACTCGCCAGTGTTCAGTTGTGAAGATGTGGCCATGGGTCACACGCGGAGATCACTGATATGGATGCGTAAGCCTCCAGAGACCAAAAATTCAATCAGATTTGCAGGTCATACACGGAAATAGCTGCGAATTCAAAGCTGCCATTATAAGCAAGAGCCATGCCATCCAGCTAACTTCACCCCCCAAATCACCCAGTTCTGTACGGACGGCAAGTTTCCATGGCATGGCATTGGTAGAGTCGCCACCGGCAACACCTAGCAGCACAGTCTCCCAGCGGCACAGGCAGATTTCGGTTTTCCCATTCGCTTAGATCACCTGGCGATGAAGTGCGGGAGCTCAAGGGGGTCGGATCCAGCCAACGAGAGGCCCCCATTGCGGCTAACTTGGTTTTTCACGAGGGTTAAGTAGGGTAACTACTAGGCGAATGGAAGATGGAACCATTGCTACTGTACATGGCTTAGCAACCAACTTAGAACCAGGGTGCCCCACCTTGTTGTCGCAAGATAATCCCAGCTTTGTGCACGACTTTCAGCAGCCCCTGATGGAGATAACAACCAACAATGAGAGAGAACCTGATTGTAACTGATGGTGTAGATCCAGCAATTGATAAACCATCCCTAGTCTTACCATAAATAGATGGTGTTTCACCATCAAACATCGGGGTGATATGGATCTAGCATTATCAACAGTTGGCGGTCATTGGTTTCATGTGAAGCCTCAAGTGTTAGGAAGCAACACTGTAACGTCATGCATGGAACTGTTCTGATGTACAAGTGTTGGTGTATCAAAAACTTTGTGTGTACTGGGCACCCATTGCCATGATACATCAGGACTAATCAAAAAGATGAAATTAGATGAAATTAGATACTGTTAAAATGGGTGATCGAAAAGCATAAAATACGCGTCATTGGCTCAGACCCCTCGTTAGCTCATATCAGTAAGCAGTATTCTCAACTATTACTGCAGGGGTAGTAATGATCATTCCTAGCCGTTAACTCCAGTTAGCTAATGTTGCTTATAACTCCTCCTTGCAGCAGGAATGATGGGTGTACAACGCCACCAGCTACAGAGCTGCAAATGTCATGATCGACATATAGGGGAATCTCACTCACTTGCGCCATGGAGGGAGCTAGACATCCTTGTGAACGATGTGAGCGCCATGTTTGTGGACATGAATAGATGTTCAGTACGTAGGTCAATGATTAGTTGGTTATGATTAGTTAATGATTATTTGGTTATATTAATCATCAGGTTATGATTGTCAATGATTAATGTGTTAGTGCTTGAGAGTGGTTGGTACTCGTAACGTTTGATCTCAGGAAAGGGCTGATCAGCAGGTGCTGCATCCCAGCACTGGATCAGGTTTCGCCGTAACGCTCTGTACGAGCCAGAGTTCTGCAGTCAGTGTGTGCCTTTCCGTGACGAATTGCTGGCGGATGTGGTGGTTGAAGATGGCTTGTACATGGTTGTACCAATCAGGAATCTAAGGTTGCAACGATAAACCAGGATGATGGAAAGGTAAAATCGTTCGCTGGTGGATGTTCCGCTGAGTTTCAGCATGTCAAACTAGCAAGGGAGCAGTTGCAATGAGAGGTAGTTCATCAGCTCGCTTGTTTTTGCCATGAGTAAGCTACCCACCCACAGGTTTGCTCACAACTCCCATTAGCTATGCATAGTTGGGGGTTTCTCATAATAAGGACCCCAAAAAAATGTCTGGTTTATTACTATAAATGCTCAAGAAAAGGATGATTTGGGGGTACCCCTATTTTGCCAGTTGGGTTTGATACTCATTGGTTCTTGGCGGGGTACCATTGCAGCGTCTTAGCTGGAACCTTCCGTGAATCGGAGTACACCGTGGGTTGCCCCACTGTGGGCTGGAGAATTGCACATTGTGCAACCCCCAGAGTTAACAAAAGCCTTAATAGCCCTCACAACCAACCATTACCCTGTCTGAATCATCATCACCTATGATTGTGACCAATTGACTGGTATATAAGGTGGGCTACAGGAGTTTTACAGAGCTACATTGTTCACCCTACAACCATAACATCAACCATGGTGAATTCTACACCATGGGGTTCTCGCTGAGCTTGGCGACCTTGGTTGGGGCCAGTTGTTGATCCCGATGCAGGAATTCTTAACTTAGTTTACAGCTGGGCAACTATCAGCTGCTAATCATTTGTATGCCATCTCTAAGATCACAGTTGCATTGCTAGCGTAGTTCAAGCTGACTGACTTGAGATAGCATGACATCATCAGCAGCCGTAGATTCGTGATCCCTGCGGGGACATCGCAGCTTGTACCCACGGCACCATGTCAACACCCATGACCTGCCCCATGTGTCAGGTGTTTCGCACCAGAAAGCTGAAGCCTCAGATTCACGGCGAGAGAAGGGCCGATCCATATTGCCATACACATGCAACCAGCTGGGCGGTAGTGACATATACAGCTGGATGGTATGATAAGAGTGCAAGGGATCACTAGGATGGTGATATACTGGCTCATTGATGGTGATATACTAGACAACTGAAGGACGGGAATGATTAAGTTATGGTAAAGAACTATGCACTAGGAACCAAAATGCAAGATTGCGATACTGGCATCAAAGAAACTATACTTTTCGGGCTGCAAATCACCAGCTGTTCAAGGTAGACTAGGGGACGGTTCATTGATATGGATCCTAAATTGCTCATGGATGAAAGCCTTTTGTTGGTGTCGGACATCATATGAAGTCTATCTACATAACATTTAAAGTCATGATTAAGATTAGATATAGGAACTGAACCCACTGACTACTATGTCATGTGTGGATACAATTCAGATATCATCAAGATACATATATATATATATATGTATGTATATTATGCATATATACATGATACTGATATATGTCTTATCCCTAGATATTTGATGCACACCTACAGCCATGTCTAGTAATCCCTAACGTCGCTTGGTCATAAGGCCACAGCTGGTTGACACAGCCAGCTGCGCGTCTTCCTCGCTGAGGCCCAAATGTACATATCTCATCACTGCTGGTGGCAAGGCTGGAGCGTCGATAGCTGAAACGCTAAGACTTATTGAATCCAGTGGTGGGTATTCATGTGATGGTTACCAACCACTGGTTGGTAGTTGGTAGTAGCCATTATCATCAATCAGCAATTGGTCAGTAAGTTACATTGGTGGAACTAATCGCGGTATAGGAGTGAGTAGTCGTACTATTTGGCATGGCTAATCGCTAACAATCTATCCCAGTACTTATGTTAATTAGCTCCTTACAACTAGCAGTTCACCAAACATATGGAGCTACTGATTCCCCATATGACCAATGGTTTGACCAAAGGATCGTGGCTCACCCATGTCTTTCATGGCAGGCTGTTCACCGACATCTTGTTGATAGTGCCTGGTGTTCAACCATCCCGGTCATTGAGGCTTCTTCTTTGTTTAGTCAACTTTCTCCGAGCAAGATGGAGAATTTGCTCTCAAACCTGGAGACCATGCCGGATTCGATTCCGTTTTGCGAACGCCGAAAGGACGCTTCCGGAAACAGACCAGTGCCTGCGGAGGACATCTAGGTGAAAGAAAATTGAAAGGCTCGTTCCAGCTGAGTTGGAAGGGCATTAGGTCCTTAACAGGGAAAGGTCTTGGACGTTTGAGGCTATGCTCGGTGAAATCCAATCCCATGTTGAACACTCCACCGGCAACCGCATCAAAGTGGTCAACACCCAAGGACTCGATGATCCTCACGGACGAGCTGATGACCCCATGGATGTTGGAGCCTTGGGGAAGCAAAAGGGCAAAGGCGCAACTTGCATCTCTTTCTGAGGCTCAGCTCGGACGGCGTGGCAACGACAAGAATAATCTTGGTGGCAACGCCAACGGCGATCATTATCGACCGAGAAGTCACTTCGCAAAGTGCCACCCCAGACTTGGCGCACAGAGCGCAAGAGGTTGCGTTGTGGCTTCCGCCGCTGCACGAGACTGCCACTGCTTCCGCACGGGCGCAGCAGGCGACGGCAAATTTGGAGTGGTCTTTGCAATCCCTGCTCTTCAGGGGCGACCGGTTCCTACGCTTGGGTCTACAATCAAGATGGAAAAGGACAACAGCCAGGAATGAGGTGATTTATACTTGGCCATCACTTAACCACTAGTAGACCATTAAGTAACCATGGGCTCGCCAATCATTGTCAACCATTAACCACGAACCTTTGCTCAACCACTATCCTCGCATCATCCACCAAGTGTTTCCGACGTTGGGTGTGTCTCCCTGGCAGGTCTCTATCAGCGGGTTGCGGACCATGGACGATGTGCGACAGGCCGGGGCGTGTGGAGTTCGCAGTGGTTGATGCTATTGTTTTGGGTGATCCGCAATCACCAAAAAAAATAATTGGTACATCAACATCCCAAGACTTGTCTGGCGATGTATGGTTGATATGGCTCGATTAGCCATCAATCAACGATTCCGATTGATGGTTGATATGTGTTGAGGTTGATTAACCTATTGTGGTAAAACTACCCAATGCTTCATGGATGATCCAACCAATGGGTAATTAGCTGGTGCATGGTCAATATTCGGGTACAAGAATCAACAAGAATAGGGGATACACCTGTACCGATGCTGAGCAATCACCTAAAAGTAGGTATACAGGTCAACATCCCAATAGTTCGACTATTTTGGCCATCTATGAGATGTTTAGCACGGTTAAATGGTATTTGCCCACAGCCATATTGCTGTAACCATTGAGCACGAAAGGGTAACAAGTTTCATGCTTCTTGTTCCTGCCGTCCTTTGCCCTTGACCTTTCATACCTTGTCTTTTGTGTTTTGTTCCTTGTTTCTTTATGTCCGTTTCGTACCCTTGCCCTTGACCCTGTCCTTTGCAACCTGCTGCGGTGTCTGTTCGTTTCGTTTCAGTGACTTTCGGATTCCTCTTGTCCGTGAACAGGCCCTGACGCGCGCCTACTTTGTCTTTCGCGAATTCAGGACCTGGGGTGACCATCCAGGTGTACCATGGGCCATGGATAACTCCTCGGTATAGCCGTCATTGGGAGCCATCATTGTGGATTGGTGGTACCAAACATGGGTGTCTAAAAACCATCATCCCAAAAATCTGATGATAGAACTGTGCGCTCACCAGCGAAACTGCATGACAGATTCCTGTCCGTACAGCATCCCAAATTTGGGACGTGCAAATGACGTGCGGTTTCCTTAAGTTATACCGATACGGGCAATCATCCTTTCGCAAGATGAGTCTACAAAGAAACACACATCATCATTCACGGTCATTTACCGCTTGACATTCATCATCACATTGACTACGATATTGACTATACCATTTATCACATTGACATTAATCATCACATTAATCATAATGGTAGTCATTCACGGTCATTTATCACCACCATTCTCCTTGGCCATGACTGCTACCACAGTCGATTCCCATAGCTCTTCTCCATCGCTGACTCGCCAGGACTTGAACGATGCCATCGCACTTGACAAAAGCGTAGCTACGCTGTGCAGCAGGTTGTGGGTGTCATGTTTTTGTTGTGCTTGGTGGTGTCATGGAATGATGGTTGATGATGCTTCAGTGGTGGTCAACTAAGTGGTGGTCAACTAGTGGTTTACTATTGGTTGATCATCTCAATGTTGGTTACTGGTGGTTCATGCTGCTGAATGATAGTTGGTTGCACTGAAGGATGGTTCTTGGTGACGGTTCATTGAAGGTGAATAACACTCGATACTGATCGTTGGTAGTCCCTGAATGTGGTCATGTTTTCCAGGGACGTTCATGGTGCTTGCAGTGCAGACCAGGCATTATCATGATCATGATCTGAAATCCTGTCATTTGCTGGCCAGTTTAGTTGGAAGAACCAAATCCATTACGATAACTAATAGTTGGTTGGTAACTGGGAATGATTGCCCAATGGAGGAATGATTTTTGGGATGGGTTAGATCCACCAACCGATAGTGGTGTACTCCAACGCACTTTAGTTGGCAGGATTTGGAACCCTAAATGCGTTAAATCGATACGCTCAAGACTACGTGTTCAAATACCTTCCCGGGAGGCACCCGAAAATGAATGCCTAGTAGCGCCTTGTCAATGGTAGTTCATGACCCCAAGTAGTCAATGGGCTGATAGCAGTCTAGTGAAAAAGCATGAACCATCTCTGGCATCTGGTCTATCCTTGTGGTTGATTGTCATCCTTGGATAAGCAATGTAGTCAATCTTGCTGACCGGCTACTCAAATCGACTGCTCATTATCCAGTTCATTACAACTTACGAATCACCATTCGAGGTGAACAACATGGCTATAGATTGTTGACATCGTGGACCAGCTTGTTTCCATTGAGCAGCTTACCAACCAGCTCATTGCAATTCATGAATCAAGAACAGGACTTAATACCAGCGTCATCCACTCTTCTTGCTTATCATGGTTAGTTTTAAGTCAGCGTACTTACCAAGCGTCGTCACTGAATTAGCGGTTGATGCCTGAATTTGGCTTCACGTTGTTCGACCCAATCATGTGATATGCTCATAGTGGCACCATATCAATAGGATATGTCAACCATATAACTGATAGAGATGGCAGCAATGAACATATCCTCTATCAGTTGGAGATGGAAATATGGGCTTATATAGGATATACCAGTTGGATGTGATGGAAATACGGGCTAACACATATACATTTACATATACATATACATATATATATATACATATACATATACATATACATACATATATATATACAATCTTTAAATTGACATATATGTACATATACATACATATACATATATATATATATATAGATAGATAGATAGATAGATAGATAGATAGATCTACATATATATCTCGTAGGATCTACCAGCTGCCATGAAAGCCGTAGGATCTTTCAACAGTTGCAGTCGGGGTCAGCGGTACCCCGCTGCGACATCCCCTGGATGGGCCTCAGCCGTGAACTGCTCAACGGGCCGGGCACTACCCGCGGGACGCACGGTGGTGCCGCGGCGAGGCGAGGCTTGGTGAAGTTGGAATGGTTGAAAATTAGTGAATAACAATGGTTAACCAACAATTAGTGGCTAATAACCAACAATTAGTGGTCAATTAGTAAATTAACCATGGTTATTAATCAACTATTAGTGGCTAACTATGGTTGATCAATGGATTGTTATTAGTGGATAGCAATGGTGGTTAGCTGATGGATAACAATTAGTGGTTAACTATAATTAGTGCTTGAAAATTAGTGGATAACAGCTTGATTAACTAATAGTGGTTGATAATTAGTGGATAACAACGGTGGATAATCAACAATTAGTGGTTGACTATGGTCATTAATGGTTATTAACAATTGATGGTTGATGATGGTCATATGGTTGATCATAGTGGTTGATGATTAACAACTGGTGGTTAACTAGGGTTAATCAATGGTTATTAATTAGTGGATAGCAGTGGTGGTTAATTGATGGATAGCAACGGTGTTTAATCACAGTTGACAGATAGCAATGGCAGTTAACCAAGGTGGTCAATATTTGGTGGTCAAAAATGGTGGTCAATCAGCAACAATGGATGAACTGATAATGGGAAATGATCGTTGGTAACTAGTGGCGTTTGACCGTTCATATTAGCTACGAATGGCGAACAATCGGGATGCTTAAATTTCCATATGTTTTCTGGCAAAATTAAGCATATCTAGGAACAAAAGATATTTTGCCAAAGCCAACAACTATCTCAATCCTCATTGGTTGTGCTGATTTTCCAACAAATACCTAAATTGACAGATATCTAAGATATCAATATTTGGTTGAATCATACTCCAGTGTCGACCCACCTGAGAGTGGCCGCCAAGAATTGGTACATAACCCCCAGTTGGCCAACTTAGGTCATAACTAGGGTAACTACTAGTTCTCGTAAGTATGGTAGTTTCTCAAGTCCTAGGGGACCCCAAATATAGATGGTTTATTATTGAACATGCATCAGAATCCACGGATCGCTGATGGCACCTCTCCTGATCATCGGTGTCGTGGATCCATCGGTGGCCACGTCTGCCACTGGTGGATCTGCCGATCTGCGCATGGTCCAGGCCGGCACACCGGGCATTTTTGACCGCAGCATGGGCCTAGGACTCAGCGGGTGACCGTGCGTGGTGCCATGTGGCAGCAGCTGGTGGGGCCAGATGGGGCTGACTCTCATGTCATAGGGCTATGAATCAAGCCGTTAACCAACCAGCAATGGGGGATACCCTCTGGTGAACTAACATGGCAATGGAAAATCCACCATAAATGGATGATTTCCTAGGGTTTTCCTAACAAAAATGGTGGATCTTCCATTGCCATGTTAGTTCACCAGAGGGGAACAACCAACAATTTCATAGGGAAAACGAGCTGGTTAATGATAGGGGAACCAGGAGTACAGGGTGAACTGACCCATTGCCGCAACCAAAAAATTGATGGCTTATCATTAGAAATATGGATGATATTAGATGATTTGGCTCAAAATATGGTTTGCAAAAACTGGATAATATTTAATAATTTGGGGGGTCCCCTATTCTTAGAAACACCCAGATATGTGTTGGCCAATAGGGTGGAGAGATTAATGGTGCCAATGGGTAACCACCATTATAAACACTGCTATCACTGATAGTGTCAATCAACAAGCATCGTGGTTAATGGCCGATGTGTGTTTCCCGTCAATCTCCAGTATAGTGTTGCCGTCGACAAGGCCCTTGACCCCAGCGGCCACCTGCATATCATCCATTTTACTCTAGGTGGCTGTTCACAGCTCTTCCCTTCATGTTTGGCATTTAGCACGGAAGACTGCATCATGATACCGAAGACGACACAAGGAAGCTCCACAGCATCAAAATTAAGGATGGTCACATAGCGAACCGCTGACAAAGGAAGAGATCACCAGCCTTTGATCCGTCATTGGATCATTGTCTTCGGTGGTCAGGCAGACCAGACCAGACTTGGCTTATCGTGTTTCCAGCTTGCAATAGTCCATGAAGGGTGCCACTGTTGCAACCCTTGTGTAAGGACGAAGCGTTGTGTCTAGCCACGCCGACAGAATACCGAAGTGAAGTTGCGATTCCCATGGAAACTCATCATCTGTGTTCTTACAGTGACGGATGCGTCATTTTGTGGCGAGGCTGGATTCAAGAGCCAGCAGGGCCGTTCCCACTTTCTCACAGAAGTAAGTGATGCACAACCACCGCTGATTGATGGGAGACCATTCCTGGTTATGGCCAGGGGCACGGACCTTGCTTGTGCCCTCGCTTGTCCACAAGAGGAAGTCCTCCAATTTGGCTGGTTGGAAAGTGAGGTGATCTCAATGACCACAGGAGGCATATTCTTTTACTCAAAATATCAATCTTCGAATCAAACAGTTATCAAGTGGTGTTTCATATCATGATCAACCATCATAAAAGCCATTGTCATCATGATTGATTATTACTCAACCCATCCTCACTGACTATGTCATTGACCATTCCAATGCCATTTGTGTTGACCAATCTCAACCATTGACCCAGCAA
This sequence comes from Symbiodinium kawagutii, assembly GCA_009767595.1. Classification (NCBI taxonomy): domain Eukaryota; class Dinophyceae; order Suessiales; family Symbiodiniaceae; genus Symbiodinium; species Symbiodinium kawagutii. The sequence goes on from VSDK01001190.1 coordinate 98,859, forward strand.
TGTACATCTCCCTCAACGGCCCAGCAATGTATATCTCCCTGTCATGAGGCAAGCGTGCGGCGCCGAAGCAGGTGGGGCGGCCGCTCGGGTGGCCATCAACCCAGGAACAGCTTGGCTGGTCACCAGCAACGATTGGAATCCGAGCTCTGTTGAGAGCCAATCATGGAGCTACCAGCAGTTGGTTGCCAATGATTTTTGATTGGGATCAATGAAATCAATGAAATCAATGATCCATGGTGGATAAGATGGTACAACGCAGCTGATATGAATCAGATCATGGGTACCACCAACCAATATTGGTGACTAGAACACAGAATTGTTGATGGAAGAAGTCAATCCAGCTACCACTATTGATAGAACCAACCAAGCTTGGGATACCTTCGTCTAGCTGGTCGTTCCAGGAGTATTGTCTCCAGCTTGTTGCAGCGACATGTCACAGGATCCCGCAAGTGCCAAGAAAGCCAAGAAGGCCATCCTGAAGCGCCGACTGCCACGTGGTTGGACACGGATGAAGATTCCCATCAGTATCATCAGTAAGGCATGGGTCATCCATGGTTAAACTGGGAAGCATTGCTTGGTCGTTGGCAGGACGTACCAACAATCAGACGTTGGCTGATTTCTCTTTGTTCGGGGATGGTCAGCAATCTATGAATAGAATTATGTATGCGAATTCTGGTGGGTGGTTTTCAACATGTTTTATTTTCGCTGGTAGAATATGAACAAATGGTTGGTTGACTGATATTTTTCATAGGGATGGTTCAACCACCAACCAGATGTCCATTTAAGTAAGTTCATCTATTAGATCATGAGAATCACCCCCTTTGTTTTTCTATGAGCTTGACCATGGCTTCCAGATCAAGTTTCAAGCAGCAACCTGATGAACCACCCAAGGGACCGCGAAGACATGGATGGTACGAAGTGACTCCAGTCAGCTGCCATGACTATAAAAGCAGTTGACTTACTTTGTGTGTCGTTTAATCAGTTCACTATAGAATACCCTATCATGCAACCTACTGAAATAACTTTTGCTATAGCTTTGTACCAATGTACATTTACATACATCCTGCTCTCTCTTGTGGATCCTGAACAGCTCTTCCGGTTTCCCCTGCCATTTTGACTTCAGAACTTGCGTTTCGAACTTGTTAAGCATCGGCTACAAACCGTTGCCAACCATTCAGCCATTAATTGAGCATTCTATAACGGTCCATTTCCTGAGTATCAAGTCAGCATTGCTAGTCATCATCATCTATGAATTTGAAAAGAACATCATTGTCTTTTCGCTAAAAATTTTATGAACCACTATGAACAACACCATTATGAACCATGATTGGCCAACAGTGACCACCATTCGTTGCCACTCTTCGCCAGCACAATTCGACATGGGACAGCCGCCATTCGCCGCAGGAAGAGCAGCCGGCCGCAACAGTTGGGACCTGAGAGCCGTTCAGCGTTGTGCAGTCGCCTGGAAGGTCAATGGCCAACATTGCTCGAAAATGATGGCTCATGGTGGCTAATGGATGATGGTTATTAACTAAGGTCAATGGATGGTTCATGATTCTTAATGGTGGTTATTTTTTTAACAAAATGATGGATTTGGTTGATTTTAGCTGAAAGAAGGTGAACAGTGTTGATTATAGTCTTCTTCTGTTAGCTCAACTGACTGAAAGATGGTGAACGGCTAAGTTAACAGAAAAAGATCATGGCCAACAATAATGGTTGATGATGGTTGACTATGCTTGAGGGGCTCTTGAGTTTGAAACAGTGGTTAGTGGTGGATTCAGTAGGGTTCGTGTCAGTGGTCCGTTTTTATCAGGCTTTATTGTCACATGCAGTTCTCGTTGAAGAGCTGTGGTAATGTCAGCATCCTGGTTCATCTGATGGTAGCAAGGTTGATTGAGCTTGACCAGTTCAACTTCAAATCGGGACAATGCATATGCATGTTTCTCAACAAAGGAGACCCCCAAAACATCATATATTGGTCACCAGGACCATCATTTCATCGATTCACTAGGAAGATGATTAGGCATTCGTCATCCTTGACCATCCTTAAGTATTTTGACTATCCTTAACCATTACTTAGCCATCATCAACTATCACTTAATCATCATTAATAACCATCATTAACCATCATGTCCCATAACCATCATTAACCCACATTTCCCACAATCATTTCCCACAGTCATGATCATCATCACCATCATCGTCATCATCATCATCATCATCACCATCATCATCATCATCATCATCATCATCATGAACCAACCATCATCAGCATCATCCTCAGCCCTGAATCCATCCATCAAGTGCCATGATTTCTCGCTGAGGAGCCTGCGCCGAAGGCCAAGGGAAAGGCGGGCCGGGCTATCGGCGAGCGAACTCGGTGCCCGGTTCGCGTTGAGGGAAAAACCTTTGGGAAAGGGTCACTGGAGGATCACCATCACCAGAAGGCAAATCACCAATTGTTGATGGATGAATGGCTAGTGGTGATAATCTTTTGATATCAATGATGGTGATCAATGGTAGATGTTCATGAATGGTTGATATCAATGGTTTATCATTCATCAAATGGTTTTTTTGAATAGTTGATATCAATGGTAGATGGTTAATGGTAAAATCTTAGACATGGTTGCCATTGTCCATGGTCAGGTTCTGGCAGAGGCTATGATCATCATTCGGAATGCCAACAGGATTTTTGACAGCCATGGCCATTTCACCAATAAGTGCTGCTGCGGTGCTGGTTCTTTGGACACACGAAAAGCTCCAATGTCCGCCTTCATGATGATGATGATGATGATGATGATGATGATGATGATGATGATGATGATGGTGATAACCTGGTGCAGAAGGGTTTCACACGATTGCAAAGAAATCGACAGCCTTGTGCAGTGTCGCAGGCCAAGGCGAAAGCAAAGGCTGAGCCCAAGGCGAAGGCTGAACCAAAGGCGAAGGCTGAAGCCAAGGCAAAGGCAGAACCTTGGCCGATGATTCACGTGTTCAACGACCACCACCTACGGTTCATCCCAGTGAGGGAGGAATTTCTGGGTATGACCGATGGTTGCCGTGTTTTCCTGCATAGATCTGCTGAAAGATATAGTGATGACCACGGGTAAAAACCACTAGGAACCCGCATCTGATCATTGTAGCGCCGCCTTTCGTTAGAACAATGTTGGTCAGCGTAAACCATTGCTGGCATCATGCTGACCCATATTTGTATAAAGATTTATAGCAAGATAGATATAAAGATATGTTTAAAGATATATTTTTAATATTATATATATATATATGTATGTATATATATTTATATATCAAGACTTGCGTAAATATATAGATAGATAGGTGCATATGTATATATGTATATATGTATATATGTATATATGTATATATGTATATATGTATGTATATATATATATATGATGAAAACCTGGGAACCATCATGAATTGATATGAAATTATGGCCAACACAGAGTACCCAACTTGCACACGATCCCGGCCAGGGCATGGTCAAGTCACCATCCCAACACTGGAACCGAAACACCTTGATGATTGCGATGAGCTAGTCTATGTTGGTGATGATTGATTGAAGTTAATGATGGTCAACAAATCGTTCTTGGTTGGTTAACTCATGGTGGGATTAGCCACTGGCAATTCCTTCCCTCTGGAGTACCCATGCGAGTGCCCCAAGTCGCTCAAGAATCGTCAGACAGAGAACTTCAAAATGGCAACTGGTGGTTGATGATGGATGATCGCTGACGATGATTGATTGATGAAATGTAAATGATGGTGAACGATGGGTGATGATGGTTGACAATGTTATAGATTCATGATCATATGAGTATTGCTGATGATGGTTAGTGATCATACAGTCCGGTCGTCAAGTCTTGGCAGGTACTAAAGGTTTACACAGACGCCCCCTATCGACGGAAATGAATAACCAAAGGAATCAGGAGTTTTGATCTTCACAAACCAGCATTAGCATCAATGTTCAAAGTTCCTCGCCATCATACGAAAACCATGAGGGCAAGGTCGCCATTCATTAACCGCTGTCATCACCGAAACCGGCATTAAGCACTCCTTGCAGCATGTATCCGTCTTCGTTCAAGAAGTGCTCATTGGAGCATCAAGGAACCGAAGGCAGAGCCGAAGGCAGAGCCAAAAGCAGAGCCGAAAGCAGAACCCAAGGCACCCGGCCGAATGATGCATGCCCATTCATCATGGTCGAAAGTTCAATCGTGCTGAACTGCTACATGATACTAACGGTGGAGTGGTGATTTTAAATATCTTAACGCTTAACAGTGAGAAGTGCTTTATGTTTTCTGAGTTTCTTGAGCTTGGTAGTAAGGGCGTTGAAGGTCATGGTGGATAATCGTTCATAAGCTGGTTGATAGGGGATCACGGCTAGCAGTAGTGGTGATGACTCTGACTAGAAGTAATGGTTGAATGATTCATATCAAGGTTTAAGAAGCCAATGGATAACTACCAGATGACCCATAACAAGCATCATGAGTCATGACCATCAATATCGCCCTACCATTGGTGGGTTGGTTGTCTTGATCCATTAACCATTACTGATGGTCACTGTTATCCCCGATCATTGACCATTAAACGCCATTAAAAACGAAAAAAAAATGACATTAAAAACCATCATAAACCATGGCAAGCCATGACAAGCCGTCACCATTGGTTGGCCATTCATACCCCTTGGTAGGTGACCCATCCAGCTGGATATCATCTGGCGCCCCTGCAGGCGCCAGAGACGCCTGCGGCTGATCCACCGGTGGAGGAAGCGGCTTCGCTGGGGGTGCTTGGCGGTTGGGGGTGGGGGTGGTTACCCGTGGTGAAAATGATCATGGTGAATGATCATGGTTCACAATGGTCAATAATTTAGCTAACATTTGTTTATTAATCATAGAAATGTATCATGGTGAATTATCATGGTTGATAATGGTTGATACTGGTTCATGCTTAAAATGGTAATGATTAGGTACTTTTAGGTTTGTTCACCTTGTTTTGATATTATTGTGATTGATTACTTGTTACTATGGTTTCTAGAGGGTACCGCTAGATAAACTAATTAATCATGGCTGACATTATTCAAGTTGATGGATTAGTTATGGTTACTATGGTTTCTTCTGCTTGCCACTAGATTGATTATACGTTGAATAACTGATTTTCTTTTTTTGATGTTTCCTGCTGTTTAACTGGTTACCACTGGTTCATCAACTGATGGTGATTGTAGTTTCCTAGTAAATAGTGAATTGGATGCTGAGTGCAACTTGATGAATGGTTAATTGATGGCTCATGGCTCGTGATGGATCATTATCCATGCTCAACCAATCAGTTGCTTGGTTTGTCGGTGACCAACAGATCGTTAGTGACTCATGGTTAATGATGGTTGTTGGTCGATTTATTAGTTGATCAGTCGCTTGGGTTGTTGAACAAGTGATTGGCTTCATCAATGGCTGATGATGTGCAAAAATGGGTTGTGGTATTTTCTGTCCTTAAGCAATTCAATGGTTGATAAGGGTCTCCGATGCTTGCTGGGTCCGTGGTCACCTCATTGGTTCATCGGTTGGTGGCACAAATGCAGCACTGGCAAACATGAGCTGATTGACCATCAGCTATGAGCTCCATCATTGCCAATTCTTGATTCGTGGTTGACTATGGCAATCAGGGATTCTTTACCAACTAGTAGTTGATTGATTTACCATCAATCAATCGCAAGCAGTAATCAATGTTGAATCATTTATGACAATGAACCATTGGACCTTTTTTACTGATGACACTCATGATTGTGATGGCACAAATGACAATACTTGCTAACAGCAATTGTGACTATCAGGTAATCGATAGCAGTTGAGTGGATTAACCATCATCATTGGTCATTGTCACAACTAAGAGTCATAAAGGTGACTGATCAGTCAATTCCTGTCAATTACTACTTGCGTCTCACGACTCTTGATATTGATCAACAAGAATATCACTGACCACGCTAAGCAATGCGTAGCTTAGGTACTAAGCGTTGATTGACCATCAGCAATACCTACAATCACAGTTATCAACCACAGCAAGGTTTTATCAACTATGAGGAGTCATCATTCATCACTCACTATTGATAACAAGATACTTATGAGCAGTCCGTCAATGATATCCAATAAATGATTCTGGCAATGCCAATAGTGCATGATTACCAATCAATCAAGTCATCATTGGTCATTAAGATAGAATTTGTTTAATCACTAATGAACATAAGTCACTATCAATCAACAATTGTCAGCACCATAGTTATAAATCACACTCACGGCATCAAAGTTTAGATAAGAACCAATCAGAATGTTAGTCACCATCAGTCGACTAATAACATTTATCCAGCAATTGTTAATCAGGTCTGTTTAGTGACCACTAATGGTTCGCCACTGATCAATTCGCCACAAGTCAATTCACCTATAGTCACCTGCCATTCAAAATATCATGAATGGCATCCGTATTTTGAATTCACTCCGTAGTGAATATCCATATTGTGCATATCCATATCACCATCATTCACCAATTAAACATGAACAATTAATAAGTCAACTAATCGAGGCCATTTATGGTTAATCATTAATCGATTGTCAGCTAATCAATAGTACTTCAATATCAATGCTCAAGTAATCAATATCATTCACCAATATGAATAATCAATGGCTAACTAATCAATATCATTAACTAATCAATCACCACTAATCAATATCAATAACTAATATCTATCATTCCTCCGCAGTCACAACCATCGATTCACAGCACAGCAGCCTGCCAGGATGCCGTCGACGGCGACGGTCTGGACGATCTGGGCTTCATGGAGGCGCGGTCGACCACGACCTGGTGGCGGGTTGCTATGGAGGGCAGTGGGTGATGCTATGACCAGGTGGTTCACCGTGGTAAATGGTGGTATAACCCATGATTAATGGTTAGTTATAACCAATGGTGCATGATGGCTTAATGATGGTTTATATGGTGGATGACGGCTTTAATGGTGAAATGGTGGTAGAACAAGTGATGAATGGTGGTAACCTAGGGTTCATGATGGCTTAGTGATGGGAATAACCAACGGAATGGTTTCAACTAGTACTTAAGGATGGCTTAGTGATGGTTTGGATGGTGGATTCATGGTGATAAAACGATGTGTATGCATGGTTAATGCTGATTGATGATGCTTGATGATAGTTTCATGCTGGTAGCTAAATGATCATCAACGACGGCTAATATTGGTTGGCAACGGTTAACGATGGTGAAATGATGGTGACATGGTGGTCAGTTCGTGGTTGAATTATCTTAGTGGCTTATGGTGATTGATTCACCCATACTTTGCTTGATAACGATGATTAATGCTTCATCATGATGAACCACCGTTGATGATGGTCGAACAGCAAAATAGTGATGGTCAATGATGGCGAAGAGTGTTTAATGGCCAACTGCAATGGTTAGTGAAGGATAATGACTAATGATGCTTAAGAATGATGGTTAATGCTTAATCATGGTTCATGATAATGGTTCATAATGCAGGTTTAGTGGTTAATCATGGTTAATGATGGTCAAGGACTGCCATGAATACTGAGCAATTCCTATTAGATCCTCAAATGTCATCACCAATCGCCGTATCTTGCTGATGGTAGTGCTTCTTATTAGTACTATGGTATTGTTTCTTACTAGTACTATGGGAACATCATCCATTGATATGCAAGAACAGTTGTGTCTAGTTGGTTGAAACCAACAATCAGTCCATCAACAATGCCAAATTGGAAGAAATGACATCCAATAACACGCACTGATATCTTCTTGACCGATCATTGCGCTTGCGATTGGTGCCATTGCATCTGTGTAGCTGGGCATCACCAAAGGTGTTGGACGCTGTTTTTGTGGGGTAGAAACTGCAACCATGATGTATCATTTGATATCATTTGGGTATTTCTTAAGGATATAAACAATCTTCGTAGCAGTATAGTCACACGATGTCGAAATCCTGGTGATTTGTAGAATTAGACTGTTGATGAACACCGAAGTTATCATCTGCACTTACTCAGTGTCAATAATCTTGTTTTGGTTGAATATGTTCACTTTTTATATGTACAGGATATTCAGCCAGAAGCTCACTGGCTGGATGTTTTTTTACATGTAGAGCTTCGGCTTGCATTGGGCTCTGCATGTTGACTTTTTGTTATGAGCTCTTGAGATGGGGTTGTGCCTGTTCATCCCATCAATTATTCTAATATTGATTTAGCGTATGTATCTGCAACTGTTGGTATACTGTAAATATACAATCCCAATGTCTTGGAAGTTCAATTGGCCGGCAGCACTGGTTGCAGGAGGGTGAGGATTCACTGGATGATCTCTTTTTGGAAGAAGGGGAGGAAGAGGCGAACGGGTCTCCATCTTGGAGGGCTGAGGGTAAGACCACGATCTCAGCAATGTTTTTTGAGGGAAACGGTGAATAATGTCTTTCAGTGAATGGTTTCCCTCAAAAATGGTTAGCAATGGTTGGTTTTTAGTGGGTTTCCTAACCATTAGTGAGGTTTTTCAGTGAAATGGTGAATGATGGCTAGCAATGGTTGAAAGTGACAGCGGCCGATTCAATGGCGGACTGTGTTCTTCCAAATCAACGATCAACAACAGCTTCAGCTCTGTCATTGGAAGTGGAATTCCCATCACTGCTGGTGTATGCAGCCTTAGTAAACCGAAAGAGTCTTTCCCTTCACTGGGGTCATGTGGGGAAACGGTCAGACCAATGTCAAGTCTGGGTCCGTTCATTCATTCTGGTAACGGATTGTTCTTTATCGCCTGCTATGTATAGAAATAACAAACCGTGTTGCCTCTTGTGGGTCAGTGTCTGCTATTGTTGATCATTGACTTGAACCAAATTCAGCCATGGAGAAGATTTGAATGAAAATTGCTTGCCATTCCCTACTTTCGGATCGTTCTTTGACACCTTTGCCACATGTGACAACGACACCTTTGTAAAGCAAAATGGCTACCCACCTGAGAGCTGAGAACTCTCAAACTGATGAACCCAGCTGTGAAGCTCTATGAATCAATGTTCAATCACAGATTGATGGTGATTCATGGTTCAATCAACCATGAACATGGTAATAATGGTCATGGTTACTAATGATGGGTATCATAAATAAATCACCATTATGAACCATCATTAGTAACCATGATCAACCCTTCTGTACCATGAATAGCCAGTACGAATCATGGTTGACCAGTTGTCCCCAGCCAGGACTTCTTCGATGACGATGAACTCTTGCTGGAGTCCGACGAAGAGATGTTTCTTGAGGCATTGGTGCGTTTGGTCCGGCTTGATAAGGTCAGGTGCTTAATGTTCAGTTGGTTGAGAGTTGCTTAATGGATAGTCAACGGTTGCTTTCTGCTTGGTGGATGGTTGATCAATCATTCGGTACTGGTTAGTTCATGCTCAATAGAACCAAGTGCTTTCAATAGAACCAAGTGGTTTCAATAGAACCAAGTGGTTTCCTTTGGAATGGAAATGAGATGTGGCCAGCTGTGCACGGGGGTGAGGATGTTGAGCCATGTGGTTTTGGATGTTTATTGACACACAATGTCATAATGCAAATTCTTGGTGGTGTTCTTGTCCTTTGCTGGGAAGTGCACTGGCACTTTCAGAGCATGCCCGAAAAAACTGGATGTGCACATTACCATGAGCAATGATTTTGGTCTGGATCGACTTGATAAAAGAGATGTGCTTTTTGACACTATCAATGCTTGTTATGTCGATCATGATCATTGCATTGGGTACACCAGTGGTACATAACAATGATTTTTATGTTCATAAACTAGGTGCGTGCGCCTGTAAGGCGTCGGGGGCGTTCAACGCCATGTTTATTTCAATGTTGAATGCTGAATGCTTCAAAACCCAAGTGCCATTGAATTTGTGAGCAAGTGCAGGCGAACGTCAACACGCCCCGCCCCACCCCGACCCTTCCGTGACGTAGCATCAGCATCATGACCCCAAAAGACAGCATGAACAAAAACGCAAAACCCTCCCGACACCTTAGGGACGCTGACACCAAAAAAATAAACTACTATGTGCCACCATCGGTGAGCATCCCAGGGACAGTTCCGTTCGCTTCGTCCTAGCCCGCGCCGCAGGATGACGAGGAGGACGTCGGTTTGGACCCAACTCATGCGCTGAGGGAACTGCCAGAAGCAGTGCTGGTACTGGTGGTGAAATGATGGTAACTGCCGTTGGTTAAGAATAGTTGATAGTTGGTACCAGTTATACTAGTTGTTATAAATGATAGTGGTTGATACCAGTGGCCAAACAATCATCAACTGATATCGATTTGTATCAGTGGATTTAACTAGAAACTGATACTAGCAACCAGGTGACTGTTACTCAACCAATTCAAAATTGTCAGTAATAATTGCTAGTCCACAACGAAATTCACAACTAGCATACTATTGGAGAGACCTCCATTTTTGTCATTTGATTTCATAGTCGCAGTTCAAAGTGCTTTGTTTTCCTGATGGTCCATCACAGATCACCTAGTGGTTGATGAATCCTTAGAATCCTTGATGTTTAATTGATTATACTCCGTCATGTTATCATGTTTGTCACGGATAGCAATCACAACTTCCGCTCGTCTTGCACAGTCGGTCAAAAAGAGGCGCCCAGTCGGTCTTTGCGCTAAGCAGAAGCAGTTTGGGACGCAGAAGCCGTCGGGTTTTTCAATTCGGGTACCGCTGGAGGTTGACATTCACCACTGTTACAGGGGTTCGTTCACCCACCTGATAAGGTTAGCCGTTGCTATATCCCAGTTATAAGTTATAACTCTGCACATCCAAGTATACAGATCCCCCCACCCATCAAGGGCGCTGGATTTCACAAGGGTAGATTTCGGACTCCCTCAACCTCCTAGCACCTGGTTCCGCTACGCAAACTAACGGGCATATTTTCAAGATCATCAGACACTATGATATGCAGTCGGCCACATTTCTTTTTTATGGCACCTTACCTGTCATTACATTGCCCCTTAGCTTCTGTTTCTGTACCTTACATTACAGCACTGTAATGCCGCTTGACCCACACTTTCTCACATTGCAGTACATTGTATTGCAGCTCATCGTTCTACACTAGATTTCACGCTCATAAATGTGTTTTGATTTTAGCTTGTCATGACATAGCCTTGCACTACATTGCGCTACCGAACTTTTGAGCCCATCAAATCACTCTTCCTTGCCTTTGATTGTCCTTCATTGCCTTAGCCTTACATGGTTTTGCCTTAGATCCTAGTACCTATAGTGAGCCACGACAGAGAATTTCCTTGACATTGGAGTTTGGAACTAATTACAACTGGCAACCTGATTCACCATAGTCATAACCATATCTTTCACAACATCCTTCACCAACAGTAACTAACATTAACACCAGCCTTAACACCAGCATGAGCCAACTACCGTTGCCTCAATCCCCACTGTGGCGCCGCAAATCGGTCACCAGGACTTGGAGTTGGATCCCGACCTGCCGGCACCGGGCGAACCGGATCCTCCGGCGAAAACGGAGTGAGCGCGCCACTGCCGTGGACCGCGTTCCGTTCTCCGACGACCGAAAGGGCCACGTCCTCGGCTGTGTAGTCCAACTACGGCGGTGTTACCAAGGGGTCATGGAGATGTTGATGGCCAGCCACGAAGGAGCTGGTGAAGAAGCACAAAGTTGAACCGCGGGCAATAAGTTGTTGATAGGTTTGGTCTGTAATAACCATCAGCTCAGAAAACGCAGATGAAATTAGCTGAACAATAAATGTACACCCAACACGGAGCGTTCTTCAGTGCTATTAATGATTATTGATGGAAACTCTGACATTACGAGGCCATCTCATGTTTAAATCACGTGTGCTAGCTCTGAAATGGGTTAGTGCCCCGTCGTGCTAGGGGTCATTGAACCACATACTGTAGCTGGGAAATAGATCAAGTGAGCCAACCAGACAGCTGGGTGACCTTCCCATTCAGACTCTTTTGGTTCAACTTCCCCGTGCTTCAGTCATAGTTTGCAAAGTCGGAACAAAAATCGATATATGATGCTAATATTCTAACACAGTTTATGCCTGGTTGTATTTCTCAGCTCAGCCAATCTAATCTAATCCAATCCAATGCAATCCAATCTATCTATCTATCTATCTATCTATCTATCTATCTATCTATCTATCTATCTATCTATCTATCTATCTATCTATCTATCTATCTATCTGTGTTTGTGCGTGTGCATATTTGCTGATTTATCTATTTTACTCATTTGATCAAATTTGTATGCACACTCCACGCCAGTATCAATCAGGAAAGATGTAAGCTTGAAGCACTGTCCCAAGAGGTCGTCGGTGTGAGTGAACTTCCGTGGCTGAAATACCACTGATGCTGAAACGTTGCTGAGTTAACGAGTCGCAGCATGGGCAAAGGACTCCAATCGGCTCACCATTGTTCTGCGCAATAATCAACATGGAGGGTTCTCAAAATAGAGGTACCCCCAAAATTGTTGGTTCATCACAAAAAAAGTTATTGATGGATGCTTTGGGGATATTTTGAGAAGCACCCACATCGTTTTGCAAGAAATCGATGACGTTTCAATGGACAACCCTGGAAAAGCAGCGATCTGAACAAGGTCGGTTTCAAAACTCTGACACTGGAGTATCACAGACGTGCCTACCACAAATGTACCATCCAACCGATTTGGTAGTCGGAAGTAACTAGTTTCGGGTAGCCAAGTGTTGTGATCTATGGTTTGAGTGTATGATAATCGACTGGTGTATCTTGAAGCAGTTGCCCATGAGTCACCGGAATTGTCAAGCGCTTGAGGAAGTAATGCTGCTTCAAAGACTTGAATTGGAAAAGCTTCTGGTCATGGGACAGGTGCTGTAAAAAGCATCACAGGTGCAACTGCCAAATGGTCGATTTAAGGATGGATCACGGTAAATTGCTACTGAAAAAGTCTTAAAGATGGTTATTCATGGTTCTTCACTGATGAAAATGATGCTTAACGATTTTGTGGAACTGATCATTGTACATGATATTGAATGAATCGTCCTGAAGAATGGTCCTTGAAACTGGTCAGTGAATTTTTTGGTAAATCTCGGAGGACTTTGCAAATGGTTTTGTATCCATCGTAGCTGTGCCAAGCGCGGGTCACAGCTGCGTCCGCGCAACGCGAAATGCGCTGGTGCTGGTGACTCACAGCAGGGTCACCTGGACCGATCTGTACAGCGCCGCCTTCGAAGGTTCACAAAGTTGCCTCGCTGCGGCTGGATGATCACCTCCGGGAAGTGTGGGGAGATGTTCAACCACTATTCTGCATGGTTCGTGAAGACTGGGGAGGGGAAAACTCGGGATGGCCCATCTATCAATAGGGTTTCTTTACCTTGCTAGTGGTTGGGGGGATGATCATCCAAGTGGCTTTTGGTGCTACACAACTGAGTTATTGTCTTTAGTCATTCTTCAGTATGCCTTAATGGCGGCGTTGAGCAGTTCTAGGGTTACAAACAGCACTCGCTTTACAGGTAGATAATAGCCTTGCTTACAACTACTTGCACGTTCGAGCCATTTGGCACTTCAATCTCTCAACGCTGCCGCTGTGGCTCAAGTCTCCCTTGGTGGACCAGTAGAATGCGTGTTCCTCAATGGTTCCCAGTAGCCATGGTCCTGGCCTACACTGTTGATGAAACTGACCCCTCCATCCCCTGAGATCCCAACTGATCATGGGATATCAACATATTCAATGCACCTGGCATACATCTGTGGCCATCGCTGTTGCAGCAACAGCAGCTGTTTCAATGCAGTGGCTTAATCGGTCCACGAATGCATGGGTATCAAAACCTGGCGGGCGATTCCGCAGCTACCAGGAGATGGGTCATTCGTTCATGCATCCTCTCCCATCAGCTAGTATCAGCCAAAACGACACATTTGAATATACCCATTGCTACAGGCATGTACCTACACACATTGCTTCTACAGTGACGCTCACCTTTGATTAGAGTCGACCATATTTCTGTTGGCTACACTACCATGATTGTTAATGATTTTTTGCCTGAAAATCTTGCCAGTTTCTCTACTGTGAAGTTTCTCATCCCCGTGCATTGCCGGCATCAGCATGCCGGACGTGAAGAAACAGCGGCCGAAACCTACGTCACCTTCGCCGGCCAAAAGGCCACCGGCCACCAGAAATGAAGCAGTTTGATCATCCAAGCACCGACACCAGTGGATTGCACCGGTTGCACGCCAACAGTGAAGGGTAGTTACTGACAATGGTAGTTGCTTTTAACTAGGTAGTCGCTACCACTTGTAAGGGTAGAACCCCCTGTTGTGGCAGTTACAAAGCGTGGTTACTTTCACCATTTTCGATCTATGCAGCTCCCGTTAGAGACTGGCGAGGCGAAGATACTAGTGAATTGTAGTGCCTGCTCGCCCGATTTCACAACAGTTGAGGAGCATCCAACCACTTCTCAGGCTTCTTATTCCTATGTCCTGTGGAGCACCATGTGTTTTGCATACGCCACATGCATACACATGTACATACATTACATTACGTTATATGAGTGCATACAGACATACCACATTGCATGCAGTGTTCTGCAATGAAACATCTCCCCCCCATTTGTGCCCAACCAGATGGGAAAGCCTTATCTGGCTACCTTGGGGTCATGGTTGATCATGATGAATAATGTTTCATAGCGGCGGCGCACACTGGGTCCATGCCCTCCCCCTAGTGGTTAATAGCGGCTAAAGATGGTTGCTGGTGAACAGTGTTTTGACTAACAAGGCCCAGGAATTTGTTCATCACACTGAACCATGATCGTCATCGAGGGATCTTTCGCAAAGAACTGATCAGTGGTGATCCATCGGGAGAAGCTGGGAGTTTCCAGGAGGTGATGACGCCCATGGCGGAGGGATCCATGTTGGGAGTCGGCTTGGGCTTGCACAATGGTTCGCCAGCTACCATCCAGGCCAGGTTCCAACATTCTTGGGGAGCTATCCCTCCACGTCCCATGGTCAGGGTGAATGGCCATGGTAATTGAACGACCCTCCATCAACCATTGATCTAAGGCTATATGCTTGCCAATCCCGTTAACTTTAACTTTGGTTGCTGATTGTTGCAAAAGGTTCCTGTCTTTGAATTGTTTGTTGAATCGAGCAACATGAACCAACCAACCAACCATCAAGTAACCATTGACCAACCAAGCCACCAAGCCACCAACCCACCCACCACCCATTTGCTGATCTCGTTCCCTGGGCTTCCTCGCCATCAGCCAATCCTTTCCCCAGGCGCCTCGAGGAGAGGGCACAGCCATGGAGAAACGAGTCGGGTTTCAACCGCCCAACTGCGTCAATGAGCGAATCGGAATCATGTAATCTGATGATTAGAATATGATATTGAGAATACAAACTATTAGAGGGTATACTAACAATCATTAGTAATACCTAGTGATGACTATTGTTAGTGTGCCATCGCTACTATTCTTACTGGTTGTTATTGATAGTATACCATTAGATGGTAGCACTGTAGCTGGTAGTTGAAGTTATCATCAGGAATACGGCCAATGAAGAGTAAATGGTTTGTGCTCATACACAGTACCATAAATGATAACCGTTTCGAACCCTCCAATAAGAAGTATTCTGAGGTCATACTGCCATTGATACCGATGGTTAATAGATGGTAGCCCATGACTGCATAAGCAGCAACCAGTTGCGTAATAAAATGATGATTGATCATTCAAATCATCAGTATTATGAGAACATGATTCTAATGGTGTATACGGCAAGTTTTCACAGACTGATACTGCTGTTGATACATTAGATATGGTTGTTGTCAATTGTATACCATGACTCTTTGTTAGCATATTGCAAATGAATAATTAGTAATCATCACCATATAATACCATATTGCAAGCTGATATGACTAGTTATGCTATTCTGACTGGTTCGTTGATGGTATACCCCCACTACTGTAGTATGTTGATTTATGTAAGTTAGCTGTGTATTACTATCTGATATGATCTTGGTACTGCTGATGAATATTGATGAATATCTTGGTCAAGTGGGCACCACGGTTTTCGCCACAAGGCTAACCCAGCAAAGCGTTGACCTGGAGATTCGACCAATTTCTCGGTGCACGGTTCTCCTTTGGTTGCCGTTTTCTCGAGCATTTTCCATTCAAAATTTAGGCCCCCCTAATTATAGACCACTTATGTCGACATCTCTTCTGATCCTGCGTTCATGGAGCTCTTGCCGCCACATTCTGTGGTCACTACCCCGCCGAATGAAGAATTAGCGGATGCAGCCGGCGCAGCAGGATGGCGCCATGGATTCTGTGTTGGATTCACTTGGAATCCCGCAAATGTAGCGAGTGCTGAGCTCAGCGGACAAGGAGTGGACAACACCGTCAACCTCCAATACTTTGGAGGCACTTGCGGATTGCCCGTCCCTGCAGCTGGAGTGCCCAACATCGCTCTTTGGGATTCCATTTCGTAGCGTGCTCAGAATACCTTTATCCCTGAAGGGATTTTAGGGTTGGAGCGACCTGCAATCAAGGCAACGACATCAGTTTCTCTTGCACCTTTTCTGAGAGGATATGTCAGGACAAGAACACTGCTTGAGCCATTGATGATTTGCATTTGTGGAGGCTTCGACCCCAATGTGATCTCCAACTCAACGTTGGCAGACCGAATGTACTTACCATTAGAGGTGGGAGTTCCAGGCCCACCCGGTACAGGCGCTTGCTTGGTCTTCCGGAAGGTTTCCCAACTGGGCAGCCTTTGCAACGCTTGTGGCACCGAATTTGGGTTAGATAATACGCTGTGGGCTTTTGTCCTTGATCAGTGGTATGTCAACCTTTCCGATCGTTCCATGATGTAGTTCATGGACGCTCCCTAGCCCACTAGAAATTTGTTTGGATTCGGCTCCCTGGTTTTGATGCTACATCTCAGGCATGGATCCTTGGGCAGCTGAGCAATTTTAGTTATATCTACCATAAGTAATAATTACCCTCTTAACCCGCATTCTAGCTGTTTGGCAAAAACTCTGGCTTTGGTTTCTTGTTGAGAATATAGATACCAACAAATTGAGTTATGATTGCTCTATCTTGCTTTTAGTCTTCCTGTTCACAATCCATCGCCACTGGTCATTAACGACAAATCAAGCAGGTTCTTATATTTTCATTATCTGGAAAACGTAGCTTTCACATTGAAAATCATTTTAAAAAATCAGAGCCATGACTTTCCGATGATTCTTACGTCATATTGACCAATAATTCAGAAGCAACACGGACCAATCATATCAAAAACCATGGCATTTTACATTGAAAATCTGTTTAAAAAAACAACAAAACCAACAAAAGCCCTGTTTTTTACAAATACATTAAAGAACCAAGCCAATCATTCAAAAGAACCCATGGCTTTCCGCCAAGCCCTGGTTACGCGCAGGATGACACCAGCATCTCAGGTGCCAAAATGTGCCTTGGAGGGCCACCAGGGGTCCAGGCTGCCTGGGAGGGTCAAACTGGTGAGAAATGTGAGCATTGTAATCCTATCGTTGATCCTATCCTTAGTTAATGGTCAACATCACGAGCAATGATCAAAATTGGTTACTTGTAGTTATGACCTATCAAGGAGCAGATATTCAAAGTGAATGGTCAACATTAGTTACTCATAGTATTTGAAAGGTTAACATAGTTGATTGTTGATGCTTATTCGTAGTTTTTCTATCCATTCATCAAAGGGTGTCTTTGATTATCCTGGTTGACATTGCCAACACACTTGTTGGTTTCGTTGTGTCGTTCAGAAAAGGTCTGGTGGTGGTGGTGCATGAAAGCGATTTGCCGATAGGACCACCTGTCATTTCTCTTTGTGACCACATCAGCCATCACCAATCTGCTCATCAATCAGCTGATTTAAGCATTGACATCATGAACCAGCTCATGCAACAGTTGATTGTCTCAATAACCACCATCCATCAAGTAACTCTCTAAATAAACCCAGCTCATTAACCATAATGTTCAGAACCCCATAAAGCAGCACCTACAACAAGCCCAGCAACCACCGGGACCTGGCGAGCCCAGGCGCTATCTCGAGGACTGGCGACTGGATCGACCCTTTTGGGACGGCTGCTGGCCACGTGGCAACATTAGTAGCACGAGCATTTCTTATTCGTACACGAGCAATGTTTCTTATTGCTAGTAGTCGCCAATGGCTACCAAACTTATTGACCATGACTAGGCACTTGGCCGGTACCCTAGGCACTTGGCCGGTACCAAACTCATGAGCCATTATTTTGCAAAGAGAATATATATATATATATATGTATGTATATACATATGTGCATATATATATATATATAGAGATGTTTCATCATTCTTCAACCATTATGTGCCAGTCGTCCGTAACCATCTTCAACCAGCCCTAGCTTTTGCATCTCGTACACTGGAACGGTTGACATCACTGGATCTACGATTGCCCCCGTGGTTTTTTGCTGATGGCCCTATCCAGGGGACTTCTGTCATCCTGAAACAGGTGAGACTTGGAGTCTTTGGTATCTGGAAGAACATGAAAGAATCCGCAACCAATTGGCCTTTTTAAGTAGTTATATGTTCTTTATTCGAACATGAAACTGGAATACACATGAATGGGGAAACCCAACAATCCATCATGCAAAGGATACGTTTTGGAGGGCAAACCGACAGTGGTGTGCTCGTACGGCCATTTCTTGAACAACACAACTAAAAGTCATTGGCAATTGGCAACTCAATGCTAGTTGGTTTACTTCAGTCACCAGGCTCGTTATACATTAACGATCAGTCGCTATCATGAACCGCTAGTTCATTGTGAAGTAACCATTTTGAACCACTTTGAGTTAATGACCATTAATCATCATTGTTTGTTTGCGGAAGCACCCAAATGGTCAGCTGCTGTCTTTTGTTATTGACCAGTCGCCGAAATTGATGAGACCCATTGGCTGTTATTGGCTATCCTGTATGTGGTTTTTCGTCAGTATTGAGCATTTATTATCCACAGCGGGCGGCCCTGGCAGTGCAGTTTTCACACCCTTCACGATACAAAAAGTAACGATGAGGATATTAAATATGAAGGCTTTCATTGCCAGAGCCACCTATGATTTTAAGAGTAATTTTGATAATGATGAAAGTGATAAAGTATAATGATCATATCGATCATAGTCAAATAGTGCATAATAGCCGACAAGTCAATAGACTATCGTCAAATCTGAGGGCCAAACAAAAAACTACGCCGGCATAGACCCCAGATAGCAAGTTAATGTCGCGATTTGTTGCCAGCAAATTCTTAACAATCATAGCCAGACACTTCCAACCCCCAACTCAGGGCCCAAATTCGGAGCCCTCCTGTTGACACCGGCACCCACCCAAATATGTTCGTACTGGCGGACTCTCCTCTTGACATCGGCACCCCGCGGCACTCTCTTGTTGACACCGACACCCACCCAATTATGTTGATAGTGTCAACCTCTGGTGGACACTCTGACCAGGCCGGACCCCCGTGTTATCTTTTGAATGGCATTTCTCAATATATCCCAATAATATTGATATTTTTTGTAAGCGTTTAAAAAGTGCAATAGTGATTGCATTGTTTTTAAAACAACCACCATTGCGCATGAAATAATCGTATTGATGTTTCAAAATGATGGCCAATTAACATTTTTTGTACTAACATATGTTTCATGTTTTTTTACCATACAATTGTACTGATATTGCAATTTGATACTTAACAAACATTGACAATGTGGTTCAGTATTACTAAGTAAATCTCAAAATCGTTAGGAAAAACTGCACTGCCTCATCCTCCCGCTCTCCGATTAGTAGCCGGTAGCACTGTCGACCCTCATTAACCATTATCAACCAGTATTATTGATCCACTCGTGGTTTCTTGTTTCCTGACAAACCGCAATGAAACATTTTTTGCATCGCTATTGACCATGGGGAGTCAGATATTTGGGGTTGCTAGCAATTCAAGATCGTCAGACATTGCTAAATACCAGCTCACGATTGTGAACTGTTGAAGCATTTGTTGGTGGCAAACATCAGCCACCACTAGAGGCCATCTTGAATCGTCAACCATCAGCAGCCATGATTGATCATGTTTGACCGTCATATCAACCATTATTCATTAACTACTTTAACCATTCAGTGACAGTTGAGTAACCGCTGATCAACCATGTAATAAACCATGAATGACCCACCAGAAACAGCTGATTAACCACTTCATTCACCATTTATTACCCATTCATCAACAACATTCTGAATCAACCATGAGCCATGAATCAGCTTCGACCCTTGACTACCATTGGCACCAGGAGAAGGTCAACCCGGTGCTGCAGGAGAGCTGATGACTGTGGGAGACGCGCAAGGATGAGCTATGACCATGGGTAAAATATCAATAGATATGAAGAAACAATAGTAAAATGTTGATAACGATGAACTAGAGATACATGGAGATACACGGATGAATGGATGGATGGATGGATGGATGGATGGATGGATGGATGGATGGATGGATGGATGAAGGGATACGTGGGATACGTGAGATACGTGGGATACGTGAGATACGTGGGATACGTGGGATATGTGCATAAATAAAGGCACCACCCAAATTAGTCTAATCTTCACACTGACAGTGCCATTTGAGCAGTGGATTATTGGTTGAAGATGCGCATGCCCCTTTGCTAATGCTCACATTCTACTCATCAAGCAAAATTGATATAAATAGTCAGTGCCAGATGAATAATGGTCAGTAGTGCTATCACCACTTGACCACAAATTAACCATCACTGGTCCGCCCACAAGTGCCAGAATCTAATGTTTCAAATTATTGTGCTGAAGCTGCTCCTCCCATGTTTATGATCTCACTCTGGTGAATGGAGTGACCCCGTGGATGATCAATGTCAACGTCGCTTGGGTTTTTGATGTGGTGGCAAATGGTAGTCACTCTCAAGGCATAGTGGCAAAGTCTGCTCAGTAGCGCAAGTACTGACCCATATTTGATTATTTCGCATGCTAATAACAACTGTTGCTAATCCACCAACTGCAATTCAATTTGCTGTTTTTTGTGAAATTATCAGCTGTATTGGCAGGTTGTTGCTTGTGAAGTGCTGTTTTTTAAGCCATATGTCATGAACTGTTGCTTGTAGGCAGCTCCAATGGGCAAGCCACTTCCCCAAGCGGCAGGAGATGGTGATGAGTTTGCTGAGCGTTCGCCCTGAAGATCCACAAGCGTTTATGCTCAGGTGCGGCGAGTGGTTGGCGGCAATGCATCGGGGAGGACCCCCTGGGGCCCCTGGTTGAGCTGTGGGAATCCCTATTTGGGCCCCCTGTACCCTGTCCCGTGGGTCTTCATGGGATTCTGACCCGGATCAGTTTGGACGAATGGAAGAATGAAGGGTCCATATGATTCGAAGGGATCAGTTTGGCTTTGCAGAAGGCAACGGATGACAAGAAGAAGCACCGCATGCCATATTTGTTTGATACAGAAGATACACCTGAGGTGGAACCCCAAAAAATGACCGGGTTGTGCCTCGAAACGCACTTGCTTTGGATGAGGGTAAGTAAAAGAAGAACATCAGTCTGTGGAGTTGCCCAGTGGTCAGTAGCATCACAAATCAGGCAATCATGGATATGCCAGATCAGGTTTAGCTATCTTTATAGATATGACCTTTGAATCATCCCATTCTGCACCCTCAGTCATAGCTATCGTATTTGGAAATCTATTCGCCTCATTTGCACACTTCTCGTTGCAATCCAGTTCCTTCATCCCAACCAATATGACGTGTCATAGTGTGACATTGTATCAAACAATGATGGGGTACATTTGGCTGTTCGGAAACCATGAGACAATGACGGTATCTTTGATGCTGTGATGCCACCTGGGATGATTGGGTGATGCCAAGTTGATGGTGACCCCTGGTGGAAGCTTTGACTCGGTTGACCCCTGAGTGCTACAACCCATGAAAATTTCTTTGTATGTTCATTGCGATTTATCTTTCACAATGTCTTCAATTGTGCTATTCCTTCCCTTCATGATGGTTCTTGTCGCTGTATCCCTCATGTTGATGAATCAGCTATGAAACAACCAGATCATTGCAATATCCCTTATGATGAATCAGCACAAGTGGATCAAAGAAGCTCAGTAGGCAGAAACATAATGATTCACCGGGAGGATTCCGTTCATTTGCTGCAGTCAGCCTTGCTACTGTGTTTGGCTCTCAAGATCTAGCTCTTTAGTTGCTCCAGATGCCTTGATGCCACAGCGGGGCAAGTCTGCTTCCTCTGCTCAGCGATTCTGTTGGACATGCGTCGTGTTCTTGGGAGCAGTTTTGGTGCTTCACGGCTGTGTGCTGTTTAGTTTGCTCCAACGCTTGACCTTGCTGCAGCGCTTGGGGCTTCAGGACTCTCTTCGCACCTTGGCGTCACAATCCACCACCGTGACCACTCGTCTGACTGTGGAGCTTCCCAGCAACTTGGAACGGCTCGCAGTGGTCTCGGCACTTGGAGCAGCTCACGATGAGTTGCTGCTGTTCATGACGACGTTTCAAGACGTCGCGTACGGAGCTGGAGCTCATGTCTTGCTGCTCGTCAATGACACGGCAGAAGATTTCAGTGGCTTCAAGAGCTTGACTCTCCACAGGGTGGGAAGCACGGAAGCTTGGATGGAGGAGCTGTCCGTGAGTGATGCTCGGCTCTATCATAGTTTTGCTGTTTTGCAAAGCATCGAGTCAATGGACTCGATCAAGATCATTCAAATCGCGGCAGTGGAGGACATCGCGTTCCAGGCGGATCCATTCCTTTGGACGTCAACCCAGACACCTGGAGTTCATTTATTTACGGACCAGGATCTGGTGGGCAACACAAAGATGTGGAAGCCTCTGTCGATTTGTTTTGCTCATTATGCGGACCTTCTCCGATCAAAGCCAGCAGTAGCTGCTAACTATATGATTGGAACCAAAGCGGAAGTTCAAAGATATCTTTCTGCAGTGGTTAATAAAATACAGACAGCCAGAAGTTGCAAGGTACCTGGTGTGGCAGAAGTAGCTGCAAATGTTGTAGCACAGACTGAAGGCACCGATGTTTTCATTCACAACAGCCTCAACGGACCTGTTTGGACAGGGGATCATATTGCGCCCAACGCCATCCTTTTTGACTCAGAGGATCATGTGATCAACCAGAATGGCTATCAATATGCAGTGCTTCGGGGCGTTCACCAGCACACGGACCTCTTGAAACGTTTGCAGTTTCGCCTTGCCAAAGCAAAGACCAGCACTGCTGAAGCGGCTGAATCTGCTTGCTCAAATTTTCAGATTGAAGATGGTGATATGCAGGGCCATGATCTGAAACACGGCAAAGCTGAGAGCGAACTTCAGTGCTGCAGCACCTGCCAGGCGAATCCCAGCTGCACGGCCTTCATTTTTTCTCCTGTTCGGAAGCATTGCTGGCTGAAGGCCGCGGGAGGCATCCGGACACATCGTCCAGGCTCCGACATGCGATGTGGTCTTCGGATTTCAAGTGCTCCTGCAGCTTGAGTCACTCTTCTTGGGAAGAGAGTTCCTAGAAGTTACTACAAGTGTTCAAGCTAGCAGTGACTAAACTAACCAAGTGGTAACGGTTCTTCATTTCCAAAATTATATTGTAACTAGTTTGCGTGTGTGTGTGTGTGTGTATATCTCTCTCGGTATTCTTGCTGGAATGATGTTGATGCACAGCTATGACAATTTGTATTGCCATACCACTAGTCGTTAACCATCATTGATCATTTGATATCCATCATTGGGACCATCACTCAAAATCATCATGCATAGTCACCGTGGAAATTCATCGTTGATAACCATCATCAACCAGTGTCAACCATCATCAACCATCATCAACCATCATCAACCATCATCAACCATCATCAACCTGCAACTTTGCTGGTCTGTAATAAAACAGCGGGATCGCGAGAGCGTCCCAGCCACCATGAGGTAGAGATGGCTGTTTGCTGAGAGGTGAAAAAAGTGCAGATGTAGTCTGCTGCAAGGGGGGGGTTGGGGACTGTTCACGGTGATTCTGTGGAAAAGAATTTGTTGTTAGTTGTTGGTTGTTGTTTGCAACTGTTGCTTGTTTGTTGTTGTTGGTTGTTTGTTGGTTATTGTTGTTTTGTTTTGCTGTCAAAGATGGATCTGAACGTGCGTTTTCAACCATGGTAGCGGGGTGCAACTTCTTGGGTACTTCTGTTCTTGATGGGTGGCTCAACGGTCCTATAAGTTGCATTTCAAACAATGACGGTCACTTGGTGGTTGATTTGAGTTCGTGCTGAAAGGATTCAGTTGCCGCGTTCGAACCTACAAAATTGCTGTTTCGGAAATTGCCATCCTTTGCCCCCATATCCTTGTGATTTAGTGGATAAGCTGACAGGTCAGCTGAAAGTGAAGCTTCACCGGCAGTCGCCCCTGTGCGGCCCCCCTGTGCCATCAATCGTTTTCGATTAAATTGCCGTGCCAGGCTGTAACTGATCCGGATACCAAGCTACTAACATCCCGATGACTTCATCTAGGGCTAGCTGAGTTATAACAACCACGACCCATAGGCTAATTTGAATGGATGATCACGGAAACCCAACGCATGTGAGAACCCATTGGTGGAAAATAGACGAATTGTTCGTTGATGGTGATAATTCACAGTGATGGTCAAGAATTGGGTGCATTGTTATCATTGGTATATATTAGCTATATTCCACTATGAGATATTTAGTACAATGATTACCATGAAATTCCCCATATCGCCATATGTGCCAATGATCCATAAAATATAACCCGCCATTAAGATTCTGATGGTAAGAATCCATCAACGGTAGTCATTGATTCATGGCGCCTGTGCAGACTCCGCTGCGTTCACGATTTCAGGTGGCTACTCGAGCAGGACAGCTTGGGAGCAGGAGTAGCATGGTATCCTCGTTGCTAGTGGTTGAGTATGGTTACCGTGGCAGGTAACTACCCTTAGTGTGGTCTCATTGAAGTTAGTATGGTTGATTGTAGCCTGGTTGCTGTTTGTTACTAGCCATGATTAGCAAGATACTAACCATGTTTGCGAGCTGGTTCCTGTTGCTTACTATTGAACCATTTGCTTGCCATTGAACCATTACGAAATGATGATCTAATCCACAAAATAGACTGGACTCGGCCTTGCACCTGCTAAACCTCCAACAAATTTCGCCCCCAACAAGCCTGAAAGTGTTGAAACCCCTCGTGAGAATGCTGATCGTGAACACAGCGGTCAATCGCCGCCATGTTAAACATCATCGTGAGCAATTCTCAACCATGATTCACAAGTATCAACCATTTTTCCACCCCATGATTTGCCACTATCAACCACCATTCGGCATTAGTAAGCACCAAGTTTTCACCGAACTTCTCCTGCCTCAGGAGATGTTCGACCGCGCCGGAATCAACTCTTTGGAGGCCAGTCCTATGGACGAAGGTAACCTTGGAAACCGGTCATCCACAACGGGGTGGGATATAGCCCTAGTAGATGGTCCCACCAAGGCAGGTGCATCAACCCCTAGGGATTAGTTTTTCATGTATCCACTTGGTTATTAATAACCATGGTTAGTGATGATTAAAAACGATGAATGGTTAATTTGTGTGAGTAAACCAGTTACTAAGGTGAACATCCACCCCGATGAAATTATGGTTTTCATGTCACCAGTCACCAAAACAGTGGACATCAAAGTAGTTAGTCTTGATCAGTACCGAGCTATTGATGGTTAACAGTGATTCTACTTGATGGTAGATTAATCATTTCGGTTGTTGGGCAATTGCATCAAGCTTGACAGGCAAAAGAGAGAGGCGTGAGGACATGTACGGTTCAGCTCCAAGCTCTTTTGTAACTGGCCCGACGAGATGACCACCGTGACTTTCTTGGGGTTCGTGGCCGCAAGCAACTACTTTGCCTGCGCAGGTGCACCGCGCCACGCATCATATTCTCATGCGTACTCGTTCCACGCATTGATGGAGCTCCTGACTTGGAGCAGGCCTCCACAAATGGCACCACTTGAAGCAGATTCTCGAGGCCATGAGCTCTGTGCAAACAGGAGGCTCTGGTGTTGCTGAATTTCGGCTCGAGCTGTCACACAGCCAGAGCCAAACACCACCTGACAGGTGGAAGAAACGGGATTGCCTGCACAGAGTGCCACTTGATCAAGCTGGCAAGCGTGCCACTCTTGGCAACTGGGTCAAATGCCATGGTAGATCAAATCGAACTTGGCGCTGCAGTCCGCAGCTTGAGCGTGTTTGGAGGCATGGCTAAGACGATGAAGTGCAAGGATGATGAGCTCAAGGCAGCGAGAGGTGCCCTGCATGCCTTCCATTAATCATTAATCAGTATTGTCAACCATTGACTAGCAATGACTACAAACGTCATTGTTCACTACTAACGACTATATATTGACTATCATAATCCATTATCACCCTTTGCCAACTATTTCCACTCTTGCTCACCATTTGTGGCCAACCATTCATCATGACTGACCCTTCTTAACCACTAACCAGTCTTAGCCATAACGTTTTTGAATTGAACACTGGTTCATGGCCACTGGTACTTGATCACCACTATCAAGCAACCACTTTTTGAATCAAACGGTGCAAGCATAATTAACCACTCTATTCACCAGCGGCCATAACTCACCAGTAAGTTATCACCACTAAGCATAACCAGTTCGCCAGTCTTAGCCCTTTTCGTTCCCCTTGTGATTCATTTCAGACTTTGCGCTACTCAGCACTCCAGGACGCCGCGCGGGAACAGCGCGAGATCGAAGCGTTGCGGAAGGAGGTGCCTTGGGGGGCCGTGGCCCCGGCAAACTTGGTGCAAATCAGGGATTGGTTTCGAAAGATGATTGATGTTAGGGTGAAATTTAGAACATCAAATCAAATAACTAAAATTACAAGTAGATGTACAGCACCAATCAATGTATCAATAGATATTCTACAACATCGAATATCCAATCAGTTGGATAGACTTCGAAATGAGTACAACCAATGCATAGATGTTGAAAATGATATCAATGAGTTAGGTACAAGTCTACAACATCAATACAAGATTATTTGTGAGTCAGTGCCTTATATTATCAATGTTCGAATCCACAGTTTTTCAATCACTTATCAGATGATGGATCAACGAAGTGAATGTATTTGATAGAATATCACAAGATTAGTTCATCCATGCAATTGATTTAATCAACGTTGTGACTATGGACGATTTAATCGATGAACCATTCTACTTGAGTACTTTATTTAAAAATGAGTGTTGGTCAATTCTTGACGAATCGAATTGACAGTACAAAATCACTTGTCAATGGGCTGGCTAGCTAAGGTTATCCGGCTGTGATTCATCAATCAGTACCACAATATAATCCCAGCCATTGTGAGATGGATGTTGATGAAAAAGCAATGCTAGGTTCAAGATTCCGTGAATTGTTTCGTCAAATTCCTGGGGCCGTGGCGCTTGTTGTTCAGGCTGTGGGTCAAGACCCTAAGTTCACCTACTCATTTGTTAGTTGGTTGGTTGGTCGGTTAGATGGTTGGGACTCATGACCTATACTTATATCTATCTTGTCGGGGTTGTTGCCACATTTGTCACTAACACGTGGTCCTTTTGCTGACATCACAGGCAGGTCACTAACCATCATTAGATAGCCCTAATTTAACGTACGAAGTACAAGCCAATGTTTGTAGCACACAAACCTCAACTGATGACTATTGGACCATCAATAGCAATCATCAACACCAGTGCAATTAACTTCAACTGATGGCACTTTATGGGGGAATCCCAGTTCTAGACAGTGACACTGCCCTAGTCACTAGTTGTCAATGGGGTGACAGACTCTTTAACGGATGGTTTATCACAAGATCTAATGGTGGCTTCATAGCCAGTGACCAACCTAGATGAGCTCGCAAATCATGGCAAATCATGGGGACGTGTTGGCCGGTGTTGGCTATCGACTTCCTCGATGCAGAGCTTTGGAACACGGTCTTGCTGCACTATTGTTGCCAGCCATCCCTCGGGCGATGCTTCTGTGGTTTTTTGGAGCCGTAACACATAGCCACCAAAACTTTGAGCAGAGCTTTAGCAGCACTAAGGCGCTAGGCCAGTTGTTTCACTGCAATGCATCAGCTATCCACAACAGAATCTCTACGGAACCAAGAAGCTTTTTGTACTTTGACGTGGTGACCAATGTTGGTAGGCACACCGTGTTCTCCGACCCTTCAAAAATGCTTTCATTTCAGCCAAATCATAGGGATGCACATCATATGATTTTATTTTGAAGTACTTTAGCGCTGGCACATATCAAGTACACACTTAAAATTGCCAATAAGCATAGACTCGGGCATTTTGTTCTCACGCATATATTTACTTGTTTGCATATGTTCTCTGTATGGGTTTCATCATGGCACCAACTGCTAGACGAATCACCCTGTCCATTCTTTCAAGCAGATGAATTTGTGACTGTTGCCAGGTGTCTCGGCTGAAGCGACTACGAGCTCAGATGAAAGCTGGGATACTCAGGGGCTAAGAATTGCTATATCATTCGCCTCCTGGGCCTATAAAAGGTCTGCCAAGCCGTTGGGATCACAAGGTGTCCACCAGTGCCAGCAATGGTTGGTAGATGCAAAGCTGTGGATCTTCAAACCTCGCTACAATAGTTGCAACGAATTGATCGCCGCGGATTACAACTAGTGTGGATTTCATATACATATATAATTATTTATTTATATTTATATATATATTTATTTATTTATTTATTAATTTATTTTTATATTTATATTTATATTTATATATTTGAAAATATATTTATATTTTTAAATTTCAATATGTATATATATATATTTATATTTATTTATTTATTTATTTATCTATCTATTTATTTATCTATCTATTTATTCATTTATTTATTAATCCATTTATTTATCTTTTTTGTTTTTAAACATATACACTCATGTTTTCACATGTACGACTATCATTGCTGTTGTCCAGATCACTGTTGGCTGTATCATTTTATTGTTCTTCTTATCATTTTCCTTAACCATTCCAGAAATGGAAAATCACCGCTTGGAATTTCCGCGTCAGTCTTCCAAAACCAGCCATCTATCGACGGTTCGTTTCTTACAAAAAATCGAACATGATTGTAAGTGAGTATCAATGGTTACCAAGGGCCAGTAGCAATCAACGAAGCATTACTCAACCACTACGGGTTTGAAAATATGACTTGGCTGATGAGTCACCAGCATTATATAGATCAATATGCCAATCATTATTGGTTAGCCACTGCTGAACCGACCACCCATATGGTCATTATATTAGCATATATAAACCATCAACTAAGTGTCAGCGAAGCAGCTGACAGTGAATATTCCTCATTACCAATGATCAGAAACCATCCTGAACCATCAACTAACCATAAACCAATTTGTCAAAGACGCTTCAGTAAGTTGGTCAACCAATTCATTCAGGGTAACAGACAACTAACCATCAGGTGGCCATCAACTAGCCACTAGTCAACTAGCCATTAGTCAACGAGCCATCAACCATCAATCAGTTGTCTGTCAACAGTCAACTACCGCTTGTCACTGCTGTTAGCAACCATGAATCAAACCATTCATCAAACCTAACCCATTCAGCAAACCTTAGCCAATTGACACAGTTAAGTAGCCGCTAGTAGGCCGCGCTTGTCAACAGATGTCAACAGTAGCATCCTCCGTCGTCGGACCATCGTTACTGTTCGCTGAGATCAATCTGGCCCAGAAAGTCGCGGAGGAGTGTTTGGGCTTGCTGGAGCCAGAGCCAGTGCGGGAGCTTCGTAAAGCGTAAAGCATGGCACTTGGATGACCAGCAGTTACAGGGTGTTCTGGTTTCTGGCACCAAAACGGACCCTGAGATTGGTGAGTGTAGGAACTAGTTGTTGCATGGACTATTTGGTGTTTAGAGGAAAAGCCTTTAGAAAAAGTGAGTCTTGTGCTTACAGCTGCGGCTTTGAATGGAGGCGATGGATGCGACCGAATCGATAGAATGAAATGCAATCAATCCAGCTCGGGGTTTTGCAATTTCGTGGGTTCCCCTCGTTGGCCGTTGATCAACCGTTGATAAGCAGAGGCTGGTGGTATTGAGCATCAACCCTATGATAGCCCATTGACCACGAACTACCCTACCTTTGTTTTCGGTTATCACCAGTATCGACGACTATTGACCCCTCTTCGAAGCCAAAAGTAGCTGCTCTCAACCTTTCATCACCATGATACGCTGCCCTGTTGTTCATAACCATCGCTGACCCATTACTAGGAATCATAAACCAGCTCATTGAACATTGTTAACCACTGATAAGTAATTGTGATCATCAGCTATCATGATAACGGCTGTTGGGAATTGATGAACTGATTACATACCAAGGAGTTTGTTGTTGGTTATTAACTAGCTTAGTCACCTTATTGTTGGTTATGAATGGGTAAGTCTGCTAGTCCAAACTGACCTGATTGCGCTATCAATCGCCAGTTTTACTGGGTACACAATTTATTTCTTTGGCCATGGCTTCCATTTCCAGCTATAAATGGATTCCATCTCACCAACTAAATGGCTTTCAATGGGTAAACCAGCTATTTCTATGGGTAAACCAGCTATTTCTATCGCCATTTTTTAAGGCAACCAGGTTAGTTCACCAGTGTGTACCACCCCACGACAGCTTCACCAACGCTCCAGGAGCGCAAGAAGCGGGGCCTCCCAACACCGCCTCCCTTGGACGCCAAGGCGGTCGCCGTGACAAGCTGGGGCTGGTAGCTGTGGTTGATGATGATTAGTGGTGGTGAAACTTTGTGGTGAAACTTTGGATCAACTCGTAAATCAAGAGGTGATATCTATGGTTTATAGTGGCCAATGATGGCGAATGATCGTTAGTCACAAGCTAGTTTCTGTTGATATGTATAGTTTGCTGGTGAATTAACTTGTTAAGAGTGGCTAATGGTTGATATTTCTGGCTGGCAGTCAGTGGTCAACCATTAGTGGTGATCAATGGTGGCTACGCTGAAAGGTAGTCAATTGTGGCCCTGGTGGCTAGCAAGCTCTCTAGTGATGGCTGATCCTTTTTGATAATTATGGTTGATCCTTTGTTAATAGACTGCCAATAATGCCCAATGGTGGTTGATAGATTGGAAGTATGGTTGATGGGATGGTCAGCAGTGGCTGATTCACTGGTTAATAGTGGTTGATGGTGGCTCAAAGTGATTGACACTCATCATGACTCATTAATTAACCATCAATTAACTTCTGGTGATGGTTGCTGATGTTTCATGAGCTTGTGATGATCATGCATAAGTTTGGTTTTTGGTACTAAATACTTGGTGCAACGATGAACCATTCATCAACCACGGTTCAAACTATGGCCAATGATTGCTTGATGCTGGTGAATCAACTGCTTGAGAATGGCTGATACAGATTGGTAATGATCGTTAATGGCTATTTGTATATTCTCAATTCGGTTTTCGAAGGTGAGCGTCAGAACGTGTTGCTCGCGGAACGGCTGGAGGCAAAGTAACATCCGCTTCTGGGCATACTCTACCAAACAGAAATCCTGTTTGTTCATGTGGTTGTTGAGAACGCGTGCATAGCACTTTGGGTTGAAAACCAGATGTGGCATGACCAAAAGCGTTAGCCACAACACTTTTTACATACCTAGGCAACTTACACCGTCGCCTGGATTTTGTTTCCCCTGGAGCCTGCAACCATCTAATCTAAGGGCGCCATCGGCATATCTGGAAGTTGGCCAGTATAAAAACCATCTTGCTTTTAACTGATCCACAGCTGACTGGTTTGTTTTTGCAAGGCTTTCCAATTCACAAACCACCACAATAGCTCACAGCAGCTATGGTAGTGGGGATCGACAGCTGGATCTTCCATGACTAACGACAAGGGTGCCATGATCAACCAATATCCTGGATCAACCAGCTTCTGGACCATCACTCAACCAGCTGATCAAGGATGATAGTTAGTCACTGTTTGAGTAGTTCATCAGTAATCGCTACGGATCAACCATCTATCAACTATTAGCCATGATAACCATAGTTATTGTTAAGCATTCACTGTTGTTAAGCATCTATCAACCAGCCTTGTCAGGGATCTGTTGCATGGCGGTACACCATCGCCGAATGGCCACCAGACGGTGCAGAAGATCAAGAACTGCATCCTCAGAGCCGCGCAACTCCGGCCACGATTTGGGGGGCGAACCCTTGCGGTAGATGAATGGCTGCGTGGCTGTACAGTCATGCTTTGTCTTGAAAAATGGCTCTGATCATATTACAAAGGTTAGATATTCAATAAAGTTTAATCGATGATTGTTTCTGAAAGCAGTTAACCACTGTGATGATCATGCAAGAATCCTAATGAAGGTTAGTGGCGACATGATGGTTGTCAATGTTTCACGGTGGGTGCAAAGCAACAACATTGTTTAGATACCAGAGTATGCATTTATCGTGTTACCGTTTGTAAAGCAGAATTCCATCATGTACATGGTAAAAATTGTTGTCAACCATCAGTAGCCATTGTTACTGATGGATGTACCATTGGTCATACCACAATTTTATGCATTTTAGTTCTGATCCCCTATCATGAACCACAATTGGGTATAGTTGAATACAGTTACCCCTTATCAACCAGCACCCAACAGTCCGTGCCATGATGTAGCCATCATGAGCCACCAGGATGAACCATCAGTGGAACCATTGTGTTACTGCTTATTCACCATCATGAACTATTATTCAACTAGTAAATAGCCATCATTCAACCATCAATGAGCTGGTTGTTAATTAACCATCATGAACTATTTTTCAACGAGTAAATGATTATCATTTAGCCATATCATACACCACTTGTTGCGTCACCATTTACCATATATCACTATAATGGAATAGCCATCATAGCCACCATAAAAACCATCGTTTCATCACCGGCTTATACCATCAACTGCCCTCAAGGTATGCAGGCTTCGAAGGCGTTGATCTGGCGCTGCTCTTCCGGCGGTTGGACAAGGACCGCCCGCGTTGAGAGAACCTGTCATCTCACTGTTTGTTAAAGGTAATGAATGATTGATACTGGTAAGTGACCGTAAGTGATGAAAGATCAGTAATGTTTATTAAAAGTGGTAGATTATGAATCATTCATAGCCATTAGTGACTGTTGGTAATGAATGATTCATGTTTAATGGTGATTAATGTCATCTCATCTTTTGATTAAAAATGGTAACTGATTAAAGGTAATTAGTGTTTATTAATAATGGTAACTGATAATGATTATTAACCACTAATAGCCATTAGTTACCATTATCAATATTGACCATTCAGTTTTTTCTGATGATTCAACGTTTAGATAAGAAAAGATAGATTCGACTAGAGTAGCGGATAGATAGATATGTACATCATTCATGAACGATGTGCCAACACCGCTAAATCTACCAATGTATTGCAGATGGATAGGAGAACGTCCATAGCAATTTTGCCTTCAACGGGGCTATGTATGTTCATAGTTGCTGTGCTCTTTGGGTTGTTAGTACAAAACAGGTTAGATCCCTAAAACATTACATGCTTTCTCCCCTCTGAACTGGCAGGGATGGAAAGGTTCTGGCCGCATGAAATTGTAGCTGCCTCCTTATGATGTCTCAAAGATACACGTGACCTTTGATCCTAAAACTTCATGTTCCAGTTTGGGGCCATCGTGCCATATGTGTGTTTGTCCTACTGTTTCTTGGCTAGTAAGCGAAGATTAATAGCAACTGTGACTCACAATAGCTGTAGTATTGGCTGTTGGCAAATGATGATATTCTCCAACAATGAACAACTAGCGAAAGTCACTGCAAATCACCGTAAATCAACAACAATGTTGTTATTTTACATTAACTAATCAACAATGACAGGAAATCACCTCCAACAGGAATCTACCAACAGCTTTGACAGCCACGAGAGCCACTTGTTTCAATCTATCCTGGATGGAGAATGTTGATACTTGACCTTGAGACCTTGTATAGATGATGCTAGGGATGGCTAACATTGAGAATGGATATGATTGGAAGAGGAAATTTGACTAAAGCAAATGTACTAGGGACAGCCGACAATATGCTTGATAGTGATGACTAATAACTTCCTCAATAACTCATATCTTCAACACTGGTGGATAGGTTATCTTCAATATAGCAATTTTCAATAATTATGTAAGATATTGTACCAATAATCATGGTTCAATTATGATGAATCGTCAATATGGTATATGTGAACCATAATTGAACCACAACTAATTATTGAAAATTCACTACTTGAACCATTATTGCTTCATCAGCATTCACTCACAAAACCATTATGCAGTCATTGTGAGTGAATGCTGATTAAAGAATCAACAATTGTGAGTCATTATGCTGATTAAACAATTATGTCACAATGACCTGATGCCCAGCTGCAGTTCGAGGATCGCAGCGGAGAGCTTGAGGTCAACGAGGCGACGAACGAAGCGAACGAAGCGGACGAACGTGATGGGGGTGCTATTGCTAGAGTCAACCATATTGGTTAATGATGGCTCTATGGTTGACATTGGTAAACATAGTGATGAACATTAAGCATATTAACCAGTCATGAGCATGGGCTTATGGTGAATAATGGCTAATGACTTTGCTTAATAATGGTTGATGACTCGATGACCATAGATGTTAATAGTGGCACATGATGGTATATAGCCATGGCCATGCTGAACCACATTGGTTGCGGTTGCGTTGTGGGAGGGAAGACTTGCTGACGTAGGTCATGCTATTGAGATTGGCTGGTGAGGATAGTACTATCCAGAACTTTCCAGATACTGTGAATCCGGCAAACGGACAGCTTCCTAGCCACAGTCTTCAGAGGGTTCAGGGTCCTCCGTTTTGGTCGGACCAAACCAAGAAGGAAAGTCACTAAGTAGCTATGAACTTGTCGTTATTCGTTACCTGAATGAGGACCCGCAACCACTAGTAAGCTGACTATCAACCACTTTTGACCAACAAGCAGCATTCAGCATGATTTATTTGATCACTTATCAGTCATTGACCATCGATTATCCATCAATAAGCATCATGAACTAATCTTAGCCGTGGGTTATTCCCATCATTACCCATGGTCTCAACCATTGCTTAGCCATGCTGAATCCCAGCATGGTCAGCATCGGCCATCCCTGTGATCCCCATGGCCGACAGGTAAAGGCAGCGTTGCGTCGTGTGCTGAAGACTCTCGGCAGCGTCGTTGACGGATGCGGAGCCACACCAACAACAAATCATGGATGATCAGGCAATGTTTCGTTAATGGTGAACTGTAGAGGATAATAAGCACTAATGGCAGGGAACATCATGGTCAATGATGCTTGTGATGATCATAATGATGGTGATGATGATGATGGTGATGATGGTGATGGTGATGATGGTGATGATGGTTGGTGGCGGTCAATGCTGGCTCCTAGGGGGTAAGAATGATTGGTAATATGTGGTAGTGACAAACAGCGAATAAATATTGGTTAACAGTTAACAGTAGTTAAGAATAGCTGATGGTTTGCTAACAATCAATGATGGTTGCTGCCGGTTGATTGGTGGACAATCTGGAAAATAAATATGACAAATGATTGCGGACAGGCTGGTTCATACCGCTCATGATACTAGGGCAGGATAGATAGCCAACATGAGACCAACAAGGACTAATAAGCAGCCAAGGGTGTTTGTCCAGCCGGGTCAGAACCCTCACCATGCAACACAGTTCCTGATTTGTTTGGACTTATCAACTCCATGTTGCTAAACAATGAACAATTTGTTGTCAATAATTGATGTTTGCTTGCCATCGCAACGGATTTGGATAAGTTGACCCCCTTCCGCTCAGCGAGGATTCCACCTACCGTGGTTCCGGATCACCAAATCCATGCTCTGTGTGCCATCGTTGATACAGACTTCTCGGGCACCGTGGATATTGAGGACGGGATGGGAGATCGGATCTGACGATTGAGATACCTTTTGTTTGTGGATACCCACATGCCACCCACAGAAAGTGGTGGCAATCGGTTCCAAAACAATAAAAGCTTTGCCTATGGCAACTACAAGCAGCTGCTTTGGCCATAATTCTTTGGGAAACGTGAGGAAAGGCAGCTGCAACTGGAGATTCTTTGGCGGATTTGGAATGTCCTCACTGTTGATTGATCAGCTGGTCGTGTTTTTCCTAACATTGCCACCGCCCAGAAACCCCAACTATGAAACGAATCACCCAGAAATGGCTTCATCATTGACCAGTGTTGGTCCTCAATTATCGTTTAACATCAATCATTTGAGCTGAATCAATCGTGAATCATAAGTAGTTCAGTATCAGGAATCCTTCACCAATCATTAAGGAATGGTGATACTGCTGATGATAGTAGATGTTCCCCAACAATACTATGTACTATCTAGTACCATTGGTGATACTACTATGGTGATACTACTAGTACCCCTGGTCATGATTCCCCAAGTACCACCTGCCGATGTTGCGAAGCAGGAGCTTGTCGCCTTCATCAAAGGCAAAGGCTACGACGCATGAGGCGACCATGACCATCTGGGGTCACCAGCCCATCAGCTACAACCATTGGCAACCATGGAATTCATTGAGCAAAGCAATTGCTGGTATTACCAGTGGCAACCACAGAATAAGCATAATCACCGTAGAATTGCCATGGTTCTTCTGGCAATTGATGCCAAGGTGATATCACCATGAGTTCATTGGCTGGTTGATAGTTTTAACATCGAGGTTTGCCACTCTGAAACATCGTGGGTGTCTACCAACCAGTGCTATTAGCTGCTTTGCGCTGGCTATAAGTGGCTGGGGCGAAAGATCATTCTGCATTGGTCAAAAAGTCACAGGTAGGCAATAAAGCACAGGTCAACGTCACAAGAGTTATCACCCTAATCAGCACCTTATGTTTCTTTCCCCTTATTTTTATTACCCCAGAAACCATCGTTGAGTGGTGGACCTTGGGTCCTCGATCGGGGCTATGGCCAGGCCAATGATCGAAAATTATTGCTTTGAGCGGTTGCTTTTTTGAGCAAGCCACTGCTTCTGAACAGTTCCATTGCTGTTGTCTATCGCACATTCTTGCTGCCGAACTGTGCATCTTCTTCACGTTGTCAACATTTTGCGGTTGTTATTCATGTTGGTCTCTGGTATTCGCCTGTTGGTCCCTGAATTCCAGAACGAATTGATCAGTAAATGTTTTTACCTATTTCTGCACAGTATCTTACCTGTTTCTGTGCAGTCAATACTTGTTTCAGTGACCAGTCATGCTTTTGTCCGCTTTTCTTCACATTGCACCTGCAACACCATCCACTCCACTGCTGCACTGCAAGGTGAAAGTCAGAGCTCCGCCAAAGGTGGAGGAAATTCATCTGTGACGCTCCGCCGATGAAAAGATCCAGCTGTTCGAACGAAGGGGTCGCGCCACCAAGCAGGTCACCTATACATCAAGGATGACTCTTTGGCAGTTTCGAATCGTTTTACCACTTGTCTACCTGCACAGAAGTCTACCTTCAGTGAGGATCCATAGAACCTCTGTAAAGGTGAGCGCCTTAGCGGGGTTGATGTCTGAATGGAGCTGATGAACGGTCCTTGGGAGTTATATCTTGAGTACTTTTCCATGGCGTCCATGCTGCTTCAAACGCACAAACGCTACCAGACTCATATTATTTGTCCAGCTTTGAAGCACTGAATTGATTGAAATTTGAGGCGATAGCGGATCCTCCATGTCTAAAGGAACAGAATGGAGCTGTTGACATCAGTGAAATATCCGTTTGATTTTGCATTGGTCCACTCCTGTTCGGTGTGGCCATAGTCAGCTAATCAAGGGGAAAAACCCGAAAGATGTCCATTTTCCTTATCTTGTGCGGCTGGGTCTGGAACAAAGGGAAGGAAGGGAACCAAAGCTCCCAACCCAGTTTCCATAGTTAGAAAGAAGTTGCTCACAGGGGCAAAAAAAACAATCATGTTTTGCCACCCTCCGATGTCATCACTTTTACTTGTGCTGACCGAGCTGAAAAAATCTCTGTGAAAATGTTCCCAGCTTGGCTCAAGGGTTGGACTCATGGCTTCCAGCGCTTCTCCAGCTGCACTTGCGCGCTTCAATTGTTACCACCCTGGCGGAATCATTAGAGCCATCCATGGAAAGAGGCATCGGAGGCATCAAATGAATGAAAAATGGTGCTTTTTGACAACCAATGACTGAGCACAGCTCCATTTTAGGAGAGATACCCCTAGTGGTTCGGCAGCTGCCACGGTGACTGCACGGCCCTTGGGATTTCGCAGCCATGGCGTCCCTTGCCGCGGCCGCTCCCGTCGTGGTGCTGGCGGGTGCCGCTCTGGCCTTGCTCTGCGGAATGCAGTGCCTGGATCGAAGCT
Source organism: Symbiodinium kawagutii (assembly GCA_009767595.1). Classification (NCBI taxonomy): domain Eukaryota; class Dinophyceae; order Suessiales; family Symbiodiniaceae; genus Symbiodinium; species Symbiodinium kawagutii. Next base: position 137,346 of record VSDK01001190.1, read on the forward strand.
GCCGCGAGAACAAGAACAGCAAAACAGCAAAACAATGGTCATAGTAGCGAAACGCCTATAGTCACAAGAACAGTCATCTAAACATATAACACGAACACCCTGCTGAAGAGGTTCACAGATAAGCATCTTAAGCATACGTCATTTGTACATCCTTAGTTTTCTTAATCATTTTCTAAACTATCTGTCGAAAAGTTACCAGAAGCCTTCTTTGCCAAAGTTAATCGAATATTCTGCGCTTTTTGGCGGACCACAGCAGTTTCCAAAGCCATATGCTTAAGCTGACCGAGCAATGGAACCCTTGTTAAAGCTGCTCCAATGCAAACTAAGGGGATACCACGGTTGTAATGTTGGAGAAATATTTGGTACTCCATGGTGTAACTTTGCTTTCATTTCTAAGAGTCATGAATGATCTACCAAGGTACCAACACAGTTGCAGTGCGAGGGCCCATTGGCACTAAATCTGAGCTTCCAAGGAACCATCATCCTGACCAAGCAGCTAAGCATTTGGTACTGCCAGCGACTGAGTACCATTGGCAACCACTATGAAGCATCTTGAACGGCGACTATCAGATGTATAACCACCACAGTCCAACAGCTTCTCAGACCAAGTAAATCGACAACCGTCATGCATTGGGTCCAGAAGCATCATCGTATAATGGGTCAAGAACCTGGGTTGATAAATCAAAATCACCACCACCACCAGCATCACCATCATGATCATCGCCGGAAAATCCGCGACAGGTTCCCCAGCCCCACAAGTGCAGGTTCACCGCGATGCCCATCCTCTTCTTCGGTCACATTGCCGCCATGCTGACCTGCTGGTGGCTCATGACCAGTGGCTCTGCGGGGGGCCTTGGTGCAACGGCCAACAGCGATCGCTAGGGCATCTAACCATCAATCATGGGGAAACTTTCATGAAATTATCATGGCTGACCATGGTTGATGATGATAGCATTGATGCGGAAACCATGCTTATAGATGGTTCAGTGTCATGAATCATTCTTCATCATAATTTGCATTGGTCACAAAGTTTTGTGAACGTGATGGATATGATGCTGGCGGTTGATCCTTGTTCAACATTTGCTTGGGAAATTTTGTGCCAAGTTCTGAAGAACAGTAGCCTGTGCATTGATCACCCCCCAAGCCTCCAGGGTTTTATCAGCCCGGAAAAATACCACGAGTTTAATGTCAACACCAGCGTCAAAAAGTTCTCTCCATGGTTTGCCAAAATAGTAGCAACTTCAGCAGGGCGATTTCTTTGTGGCAGCAACTGATCCACCTAACATGACTTTGCTCAAAAGGACGTAACAAGGAAGGGAATTTGACCAACAGGGTCTATGCAACGGAGGCTATTTCATCCAACCCAATTTGCTGCTGGAAAGGCATAGTAGTCCTCAGGATGCGTCAGTTTCCGCGGGTGCTTGTTTCTGTGGCCCCAAACGACCTGCTTTCTGGTGCTACAATGCGACATGGCAAATGTTCATAGAGTCCTAGACTCACACGAAATGAATCACTGAGTAGTTCGACTGTCTGAGTTTGTTAGGTCTTGGGTCCATGTCGCTGGTTTCTGCTCAGATGCACTTTGCAGCTTTTGTCAACAAATCCTATGGTCTTTGATTTATTTCCAGGTGTTTGCTCAATCTCGCAATGTCTCTAAAGGTAGCAGTGATTATGCCTTTTTGATGAGTTGATAAATGATTGAGCGGACGTGTTAGAAAGTCATGTCAATTGTTTATTTACTTTAGATTGGATTCGAACTTGCCAACCGAATAGCAATGATGTAATGACCTCTGTCATACTTCGCAGCCAGGAAATCGACAAAGAAATTCAAACATGCTATACCCGAAAGGATCCAATACCTCCCTCGCAGAACCATTTTCGAGAAGCTGTAAATAGTCCCCCAGCTCTTTGACAAGCTATTTCGGTATAGTAAAAGTGAGAACAATTGCTAGTTTTTTTTAGAACATGCTATAATACCATGATAATCGCATAAAATAGCTTTATAAATGAGAATAGCCTTAGATGATAGCCGGTATTTTCATGAATTTCCTGTGATAAAAGTGCCAGCTATGAGTGATGCCACCTACAAAGGTTCCAGCCGAGGTCATCTACGCCATGTCAAAGCTGTGGGGCGGGCCCGGGGTCCCAGAGACCCTGGAGGTACCCCGCGTAGTGCGACGGGTGTGAAAATTGACATTTCCTTTTCGGTCAAGGCTTTAACCAACGTGCAAGGGGGTACACCGTTCATGGGCGTGGCTATGGGTTATATTAACCAACCAGCTCATGGGGGATAATCACCAACAATTCCATAGTGGGAAAACAATGGACATGTTTTGCAGTTTCAACAAGAATGAGGAGCTGATATCAACACATCAGCATGGACTCACATTTTGATAAGCGGGGTCAATCCTCAGCGGTACCCATTTGCACAGAGATTCTCGGTGGTGGGGGGGATGGTTGCATGAAACGCGACACTACACGATATTTTTTAGTTCTGAGCTAAGGCATGTTGACTAATCTAGTAATTGTCCCGGACTCTGCTGGTTTTTCATGGATTTAGATCTCAATGTTTTAAGAACGCGTGACTGGTAGGAAATAGTTGCTTTCGATTCCATCATTTAAGCATTCAAATCACACGTGAATGTGTAGTGTGAAAAACGCATGGTGAATAGTGTTCTGAAAGTCACGGGGTGCTTTCATTTCTTCCAAGACAGGCTATGAGCAAAGTTTGGTGATTTGCAACAAAAGTAACAACAACAACAACAACAACAACAACAACAACAACAACAACAACAACAACAACAACAACTACAACTACAACAACAACAACAACAACAACC
>VSDK01001190.1:140953-152903 GCA_009767595.1 Symbiodinium kawagutii
ACTACTACTACTACTACTACTGCTACTACTACTACTACTACTACTACTACTACTACTACTACTATGTTTACTACTATTAATAATAACAATAAAACAATAATCATAATAACAATTATCCTAACATTGTTATTACTATTACCATTACCACTACCACTACCACCACCCCTTGGACTTCTTGTACCGCTTTTTCCTTCTGCTATTCATGTTCTACTACTACGTTTATTGCTACTTCTTTGACTTCTTGTACTATTACTTGTTTCAGTATTTTTGCTTTTCCCATTTTTTGTTTCTCAATATCATTATGGGTTTTTTACAACTCATATTATTTTTGTTTTTCTCATTACTACTGTTACTATTGCTTGCTTTTCGGAGAAAATGTGAAATAGAGCATGATGAAGCAGGTTTGACTAGACCATGTGAAGAGTTCACATAATTGAGTAGTGCAAGGCCACCATTGAATAATAGATCGCCCACAACTAAATAGGCAGTAACGCCAAAGATTATAGCCTGATGGGGCATAAGGCATGCGTGATTAAGTTTAAGGGCCACATGTCCTAACTAACCAGGTACGATTTAAGAATTGAGAATGGCTGGCACTATGGCAATCATTGGCTGTATGAAAGTTTGAGAATTCAAATTGAAATTTCAATATCTATAAATCGTTGATTTTCTGATGTTGCTTTCTGACTTCCAGAGCTCCAATGACACAGATTCTCTGGAAGTGCTTTTGATTCCGGTGGCAGGCGGGATGCTTTTCTTGCATTTATTGTCATCTCAGCACATTTTTCAAAGACTGCAGCAGCGTGAGGGTTTCGTTTACAATACACATTCATAAATAAATCCGTACTTTCACGTGGTGTCCTTTGGCTCGCCACTCGGCCAGTATGCAAGTGCTACTTAACTGACGGTGTGCGATGGTCTACCATAGCTCTTAAATAACCCAGCAAAAACCTGGAGAATCATAGGTTCATAGTCACACGGCGTAACCCATATATGCAAAATACCCGCAACCGCAAACGATGATAAATTTTGGATCCACCGTTGGAAGGTCAACACTTTCTGGAAGGTCAACGCCCAACAGAATGCAACATCTGGGTGCAGTGATAGAACTACCACCATGAAGCCGCTTCGCGAACGGGCTGCCGATGATCAGGCAAATTGAAATTTGTATACTTATTGATACTGGTTATGAGATAATCCTCAAACTGACGTAGGCTGTCAAAATCACAATTTCACTTCAGTCTTTGAAGTCCAACCTACACAAAACACAGAACGGTGGCAGGTCAGAAATGAAAATTTCTATTGTACTGCCGTTCTTGACGTTCAACGTCCGCAAACGCCAAACGTCTGCCCGAGACGCTTCAAAATCGCAAATGTGTTCAATTTTTGACCCATCAAAAACAGAATCTTGGTCAGTTTTTGACGTTCACCGTCCACAAAATGTTCAACGGTTGCCCGCGACGCTTCAAAGTCGCAATTTTTCTCAGGTTTTGGACCCCCGATGTGGGCGAAATGCTGCGCCTCTCACGTTTCGTGACTGTCCGGCGGCACTGCCCCAGCAGAAAGACAGAAAGAAGAGAGAGAGAGAGAGAGAGAAGATCTGCAGATGTGAGGGTGTGAAGATGTAGATCTGCAGAATGAAGATGTGAAGAAGTAGACTGCAGATGTGAAGATGTGAAGATGTAGATCTGCAGATGTGAGGTGGTTAAGATGTTGACATGTAGGTGTGAGGGTGGGAAGATGTAGATCTGCAGATGTGAAGGCGTGAAGGTGTAGACTGCAGATGTGAAGATGTGAAGATGCAGGTCTGCAGATGTGAGGGTCTTAAGATGCTGACATGCAGGTGTGAGGGTGGGAAGATGTAGATCTGCGGATGTGAGGGTGTGAAGATGTAGACTGCAGATGCGAAGATGTGAAGGTGTAGATCTGCAGATGCGAGGTTGTTAAGATGTTGACATGTAGGTGTGAGGGTGGGAAGATGTAGATCTGCAGATGAGAAGGTGTGAAGATGTACACCGCAGATGTGCAGATGTAGATCTGCAGATGTGAGGGTGTGAAGATGTAGATCTGCGGATGCGAAGATGTGAAGATGTAGATCTGCAGATGTGAGGGTGTGAAGATGTAGATCTGCACATGTGAGGGTGTGAAGATGTTGATCTGCAGATGTGAGGGTGTGAAGATGTAGGCTGCAGATTCCAGATGTGAACATGTGAAGATGTTAATCTACGACTGCTTCTTTATGAAGGGCCCTTGGCAGGCGCTCTCCGGAAAAACGTACCAAGCAAAAAGGCACTAAACAAAAACATACACAAGAAAAAAGGTGCAGACGCAACGGCGCACCAGCGCGATAGCGCACTAGAAGGTACTAAAAGGTATCAGAAGGCACTACAACGTAGTACGGGGCAGTACAAAATACCACGAAGCAATACAACAGTGCTCGAAGATCAACGTGCGCAGCGCTGCCGATCCCAGAGCAGATCCAGATGTGCCAAACACCACACATGTCACACAAAGACCCGAACCGAACCGGAAAACCGGAACCAAATTTAAGCCAAAGCCGAACTAGAGCGAGACCTTCTGGGGCCCGTCCGATCCGCGTAAATATTTTTTGCAACCAAGGGCGATGCATCTTCCAGTAGAAAACACGCAGATTCGTGCCAAGTCCACTTGTCAAAAGCGCATGTCATGCGAGATTTCTTTCACTTTTCGCGCTTCAAGTAACATCAACAGGCTCAAAGCGCCACGCTTGTCACACAAAAGCCAACTATTTGCTTTGGAGCTAGTTAATTTCTTAAATGGTGTATTCGACGTGGATATTTTTTTGGCGATGCATTTGATTCGGAAATAATTTGCTAGGTGATGCATTTGATGGATAATTATTTTGATGTGGAGTTACATTGAAAGTCAATCAATTTGTTATGTGATCTATTTCATATCTCCCTAGCACGGAAGCTTGGCACTTCGTAACGAAATTTCGTGCGATCATAGGCGAGTGAAATTGCGTAAATTGACTGCCGCTGAGGCATGGCAGAGGAGAGCTGCTTTGAGCGGTCCCCCCGCGGGGACCCAGAGAGTTTTCTCAGGGGGAATTTTGCCCAACCTACAGGCAAGTTCATGTACTTCCAGGCGAGACTGCGTCTCAGAATGGCTGGCGCGCCACGGATCCGTTGTTTTTCTTGCAGTTTGTTCATGCGCTTGGTAGTACTTTAGTGGTAGTGCTGTTGCTGCTGCTGTTGCTTTGTTGCTATTCGCGCTTGCTGTTTCAGTTGGTGCGTTTTGTTTTGCTGGCCATGTTTATGGTTGTAAGTTAGGTGCTGCGCAGTGCTGAAACATCATTTTTCGGGAAGAGGAAAATAAGGTGGAAAGCCGTTTGAAGGAAGGCTTTTTAGTGGGAAGGCAAAGCTTGCATGGCGTTGACGTGTTTTAAGCGTTCGCTCAGCTTTCCGGGCGCAAATTGTAAGAGTCAATTCTGGGTGTACGTGGGAACCGCCCTGTGAGCGCTGAGGCGCATGGTGGGCAAGGCGCAGAGATCACAACGGAGATGGTCAGTTTAACATCTCGGGAGCCTTATACGGTGGCAAGCAGATTATTAGAGCACACGGCGGCTTGGTAGCACGGAGGGATAAGGAAAGATGAAGAGAAACATGAAACGACAAGACTGAAATAGAGCGCGGTATGCTTCCTGTGATCAGGAATGGGATGGCTTCAAGGCGCGTCTCGGCTGCATTCCATGATGGACCGCTTGATCTCGTAGGAAGGCAGCGCTGGTTGGAGAAGTAAAGAGAGCCATTGGATTTTTCTAGGACGGGGCGCAGTCGTTTATGAAAGTGTTGGTACAGCTGGGTTGTAGATAGATGTGTGGAGGCGCATGTGCCAGTGCTAGCGTGATAGCAAGATGCTGCTGCAATGCATCCACCTGGAATTGACGTATGAGAAGGTTGCTACGCGTTTACGCAGTGGCACCATCACTGCATCCCACTTGGAAGAAGTTGCGCGCGGTATACCAAGCTGCGGTGGATTTCTGTAGCTTGGCGTGATCTTTAGGGACAGCCATGAAAAGATGGTGAGGCTGCCCTCTCGCGGCGCGCACCAGCCGATTGCGGAGCTAAGGACAAGTTGCATCTCAGAAGTGGCGGATAAGGCCCCCCGACGTCTTGGGTGGGGCACGCACACACACTTGGAGGCTCGGGGCCACCATCCCCATGAACAAACCCAAGTATCATATGCTAAACCCCCTGCGCTGGAAGTAGAATCTATGTTTAGCCCGCCTTGAATTGCAATTGACGCAGGGACAGAGTTTCCCGTGCAAGGAAGCACAACGTCGCCATGTGTTCTTCAATGTTGCCAATATTTGCGGATGTCTTGCAAACAACCCGTAGGGTCTGGTTGAACTACGTATAGTCACTCTTCAGAAAAGATCTTGTGAGATTGAACTTGCCTAGGCCTAAAATCGTTTGAAACTGTCCACGGCTTTCTGTTCTCTGACAGCTGTGGTCCTGCCCAAGGCGAGCGCTTGCAACCCGTCTAAATCGTACAGAGCAAGCTGCACCAGGTTTGTGGACTGTCCGATGGCAACCCCCGTTTGGGAAGCCTTGCCTCGGTTTCTCGCTTGGGGGCCGTTCGAAGTGGCGCGCCCCCAGCCTTTGTGCCGACACCTCGGGCGAACCAGGGCTTGGGGCTTGTGGTTGGCATTGGTTGGTAGCGGTTTGTAGCGGTTGATTTATCGATTAATAGTGATTGAAGTTAATTAGTTTTTTTACGGAATATTTTTCGCATTTCCGTAACAGCAAGCTTCGCACTTCGTAATTCAACTTCTTTTGGTCTTTTGTCAATGGAACTGCTTTCATTGATTGCCGCCGAGGCGCCGCAGAAGAGAGCTGGTTCGTGAATTCCCCCCGCGGGGACGTTCCACTGGAAGGTTCCCTGCGGGGGGACTTCGCTACCATGGGTCCGATCTTGGAGGCTCGGGACCACCATCACAAACCCAAGTTTCATATGCTCAACCCAATATGCTGGAAATAGAATCCATGATGTATAATTGAAATTTACTAGTTGAAAATCATGATGTTTAGCCCCGCCAGATTTGTCGACTGTTAGAGGGCACCCCCCTTTTGAGAAGCATTGCCTGGGTTTTTCCTTCGGAAGCCATTCAGAATGGCGTGCGCCCACCGCAGAACTCCGCGCATGCAGGGCGCGGGCCTTGGCAATCTCTCAGTACCACTGACTGTTAGTAGTGGTCGGTTTGTGGATGGTGTTGGAATTGAATGACTTATGATGAATGTTCGTTAGCCGAGGCTTTCGCGGTTGACAATGGTCAATAATGGTTCATGATCGCTCAGACCGGTTGAGGCTACAGCGGAGAATAGTCACTGATTTTAATAGTTGGATACACCATGATACACCAATCGTTGTTGAAGTGGCCGCCCGGGCCACCCAATCCGCTTGATGCGGTCTTTCTCTAGTGTTGACAGCTGGCAAGCGACCCGCAGTGAAACATCGCTGAGTTGTTCAGGCCTTGTTTTCTTCACGATCAACTTCAAGTGGGCCACTTGCTGGTTCCAACATGTTCCAACCGGCCATCCCTCTCCGTGTTAAACGCATCGAATTGACGTGGTCACCCAAGGGGTGGAAACCACATTGCTGGCCATGGCACGAACGTGGAAGCGCCACTATGTTGAAGATAGCCAAAAGTGGTGGATGTTCTCTTCTAGCAGGGGCCGGCCGGCTCCCTCTGCAAATGGCACTTGTAGCGCGAGCACAGTTTAGGTCGGGGTGCCTCCTTGGTCTTGCGATTGTTGGCGTCAAAGCTGGCAACATGTTGCCCGCAGCTCCGAAAATCAACACAACATTCAGTGACACGGTTGGCCTCACCGACCCAAACCCAACCACGCATTGTCTTTTGAGTGGGTTACTGGTTGGTGATTCGGTATACCAGTGGATCGGCCCCGATCGTTTTCCACACACCGCCCTGTCCCAGAGATTTTGGCTCTCAGAAATCACCCGGCGCGTCGGTGCTTACGCAAAGCAAAGGTTTGAGGGCGCGTTGCGGATGATGTGGAAGTGTCACCTCGAAAAATCTCATCTTACATAGTCTCGCTTCACATTTCTTCCTCACTTTTTCATGTCATTTTTTCACCTCACATATTTTGAATCATATTTCTCATTCACATATCGCACTTCATTTAATTCACTTCAGGCATTTCACTTCAGCTATCTCACCTTAGATTTCTCGCCTCACATCTTTTACTTCACATTTCTCATCTCGCCAATCTCACCTCCCTGATCTCCCCTCATTGATTCCCCCTCGCATCTCTCACTTCCCTTTTTTTCACATATCTCACCTCACAGTTCTTACCCCTCATGTCTCACATCACATTTTTCACCTCAGATTTCTTCCCCCACCTATCCCACCTCACATGTCTCATATCTGACCTCACATACCTCACCTCAGCCACAAGATTTTTATCGTTATCATTTTTCATCGCTAGTATTATCATTGTTTGTGTTTCATGTTAGGCTGCTATTTTTCTTTCATGCGTATATGCTTGTAGCGGCGTTTTGTCCACTGTATGTTTTCGGAATTTCAAGCTGTACTATTTGTATTTTTTGTTGAGTATCATCGTTGTCTTTTATTGCCGCAATTATTTTTGTTTTCTATTAGTACTCTTTTTCATGTTTTTTACTATGAGTTTTTCTGTTTTACTACTATTACAGTGCTTTATGCCTGCTATTTTTCTTTCCAAATTATTTTCAGTGCGATTACCACCATAATTTCTAGTCATGGCGTTGTTATTATTTTCTTTTTGCCACTTCCATTCAATTTTTTTTTAACGTTTTTTAAAGTTGTACTCGCATTTTTGAATTCATATTGTTTTTTGATAGCAGTTTGATTAATAGTGCTTCTTTATTTTTCATTATTGTTACAATCATTATTCCCACAACTACAGCGCCAAAAAAATAGATTTTGCAGTGATTTTTTGAAACTGATTCATCTACCCTGGAAATCCTTGGGGCGTCACGCTTCCTGAAACTGTGGGGCGAAGCGCTGGAGACTGCCATGCATTGTGGTGCTCCACCACGACCCCAAGGCTTTGACGCATGTGAGTGCTCAAATCAGCACTACCCGGATACACCGCCCATTTTGATCAAGATTTTTGGATGGACCATCCGCCATATACATCGCACACTTCCAAAAGTACATGACCCTCGATGGTGTCTGGTGGTTTTCCTGCTTGACAATTTTTGTTCCCATTGATGTCGACCAAAAAAACATCAAATAGAGTACCTAAAACATGAAGAAATTTGAATCACTATCCGCTGTGTTTCAACCCCGAATCTCTGACCAATTGTTCATTACTGGCTGTTTTGTCATCCTGTGGATCAACCATTGCTATACGCAACTTGTGGAGCAACTTGTGGATCACGTATCTAAAAGGGACACCATACAGCACCCCTGAGCAAGCCTTTAGGAGCAGAGATTCCACACGAAGTCTTCATGCTGCGATCCAAAGTGCCGGCGTCGTCGCTGCAGTGGTTGCTTGGTGTGACCCACGACTTGTGGTTGAGAAGCTGATCAATGGCAGGTGATAATAACCCACGATACGAGTTGACTGGATTTATCGATTGCAGTAGGGTTCATTGAAAAATGATGTATGCATAAACTATTTGGGTAAAAAAAATCATTAGTGAATTGGTTCATGTTGTTGGTTCCAGCGGTGTATCCACAAGCATCTAGGTCAAACCTCCAAAGAGATCAAATGTTGGCCAACCAACGGACGACACAGACCGAAACGCCTGGTGCTCACAGCAACAGACACATGGTTTGACCACCAAATACGGCTGTGTGCCCAAGCCTTCCTGGCAGTGAACATCCCAACCACCAAACGGTTCAAACACAGTCCGGCTGGGACATGCACAAGCCTTTTGGATGATACTTTCGTGGCTGGACCCGTCACCGTAAAATTGTTTGTCCATCAATGGTGTGCTGTGAAACCATACCAAAAATCATCGTTTTATTCATGACGACGGTTAAACACTGTTGAAATTGTGCAGTGCATAAGACTTGATCTGGACCGAAGCAGCATTGGAAGAGCTCAAGTGCTGTGGTCGATACTTTGCTTAGGCTCCGACCCCACAACGAGACAAACCCATTCCGAGGTTGTAGAAGCACATCATTTGCAAAAATGGACGCGGCTTTGGTATACGTTGTGACATCCCAATGATTCCTAGAAAACTCTGATTGTGTATCTTTGCTACGGTTGTTCGCACTGGTTTTGCAATGGTTTGGTATCAGGACTCAACACCCTGCACTCCTATTAGAAACTGCCGACATACTAGCTGGTCTTTTGTAGGGTTACAACAAACCATGATTGCAATAGCCAGAAATCAACCAGTGGAAACGATCGATGGTGAAACTCCGTAGGTTTTGGAAACTCAATCCGAGAACACTATCAATTATGAAGTCTCCATTGCCGAGAGGAAACTGGTCGCCAGCACCAGGTTGGATACGCGTGCATCTTTAGCAACCATCGCCTTGTAGGCCCTGTGCTGAGAGAGCTTGTCACGTTGCTTGTTGAGCAAGGAATATTCACCAGGAAAGCAAAGGTAACCATTTTTTGACTAGTTTTTAATTATAGTATCTGTTGATATAGACAAAGCTTCCAGCTTTGGTATACGGCGGTAAAACCAACTAATGGCATCAAGAGTGTATGTATGACCAACTCTGAACTAGTATACCGTGATATGCCGTGTCAGGTTGTCTCGAGGAAGTAAACTTAAGTAAACAGCTTTCTCAGACGGTTTCTGAACTTCTCAAATGCTCAACAAGTTTAGCTGAAGCATTCCTCTTGTTTACAGCTCCTGGAATCCAGCATTTCGGGCTCTTGGGAAGTGGACTTGAAATCCATGTTCATGAAATTGATTGTGTTTTAATTAGATTGTATGGAAGTTCTGTGCTACATATGCATTTATGATGTAAACATGCACTCATCAACACCTCTGTCTGCATGTATGTACAATATATACAAATATACATCCGCAAGTATAAATACACACATTTGTAAACTTATGTGGCAACAGTTTCCTTCGGTTCTGGTTTTGGGGCAAGACATACATCAATATGAGAATCATCAAACCACAAGAGATCCTTAAGTTTCTGGGTTGCCTGACAAGATCAGTAGGGTCCAGCTGGGCTGCGCATATGCAATCAAGTACGGGTCGCGGTAGAAATCAACCAGTTGAACCCTCCCAGGACACTAAAAATCATAACTGCAGAAGCAAATGGAGACATTGAAGGGAATGGTACTACTTTTAGACACCATCTTTCATATCTTTGGTAAGTTTCTATCCAGAATGGGGCTGGCTGGAAACAACCAAGCGATGTCTCTGAATGTCTTCTCCTTTCAGAGCATGCAGGTGGTTCACAATTTGGCTTCGATCCGGGAAACCCACCTGCGAAGACGCTTGCAGCAGTGGGTGGGCTGTTCTTGTAGATAACATGCATGACTTGATTGCACTTGTGTTGCTAAAGGTTTACTTTGGTTCATTTTGCAATCTGGTGAACTCGGGGATTTGAATGTACAAATCTGATTTGGGGGCACCTCGTGCTGAAGACCTCTTTCAGACTTAAGTTTGCTAAGTTTGCTCGAAGTCAGAATGGAAGCAAGGCATTTCCGATGCGAGGCTTGACATGGGTACCTTGGTGTTTTTTGGGATATTACTAAGGTGAAAAAAACTGGTGAATGGTGAGATATCACTAAGAGGGTTGGGTCTCTTGCCGGGGAGTGGATATGACCAACGCATCTTGTCATGGAACAGGAATGCAGCATCCCTCAGACGGGCGGATTCAAGGCACACTGAAGCTCTATGGGTGCTATAAAATTCATACGGAATCTCCACTGAAGCTGTGTAGAGATTCCTTGTTTCACTGTATACCAGCCACCTGACTCACTTGACCCAGCCGGAGGGCACCCCCAGCTGAGGACAGTGCATGCCTTGTTCGGCTATATCGTTCTGGGTCTGATGCTCTTGCAGGCTTGACATGGCACTGCCCATGGCACTGCCCACCATTGGTTGAAGCTTCGAAGAATACCAATGGCACGGCATATTTGTTTTTTACTTGTGCATATCTAGATATGTATTTGATATGTATCTACATTCGCTACGCAATTACTTGCAACTCTATATCAACATGCATCGGCCTATACTGCTCTTCAACGACATAAGTATTTCAAAGAACATTTCGAGACGTCATGACTGGGATCTGTCGCACGCAAACGAGTCATCCCATCGATCAGAAGCAAGTCTGTTCACCCTGGGACTCAGTTCACATTTTGGGGAAATTTGGTTATCCCATATATCCCAACAGGATTACAACCTGCGATGAGACTTCAAGTAGGGACAGAAATGCCTGGAGGGTTCGACATTTGTACCTCCAAGAGTCCCAATGTACAAGACCTGTGGACCATTGCTGAGGCAAAACGAGGTCAGATCAAAATGCAAGGACTTGAAAGGATGCTGACAAGTTTGCACATTTCTCAGCATCTTCCATTTTCCAAATTTGCCTCTTGGCTCCCCAGGTCATCTCTGGTGTATGTTCTTTTGTCTACTTATGTATGCCACCAGAACCGACTAGACATATTGGCACATATACCAAGAAAAAATTCATGCAGCGTTCACCATTAAAAGGGATGCTATGACATTGGATTCCCAAAATCTGGACGAGAAAAGATGTGACTGGTCCCGGAAGCATTGGAGCCTACCTACAAGAGGCACGAGCCTAGGCCTCTCATAGGTTGGGTACCTCCTTGGGATCCCATGGCCAGTTGGAACACTTCCGGCAACAGTGCAGGGGGTGCAAGGCTGGAACAAGTACCTGGGACTACAGGTGCCGCATGGGATCGGAAGGATCCAAGAATCGGCCTCAGAGGGACGAAACGGTTGCAGCCGTATAACTTATCATGTCTTGTGTTTGTTTTGGGTATCATGAATCATGACGCCGGAATACGAAACTCAAGCAACCAAATGTGTTTTTCGTGTCCAGGCTCAATTCAAAGGTCGAAAAAGTCCACAATTGAACAAAGCCACAGCTTCGACAACCTGCTTCGCTATTATTGTGATGATTGCCGAGGCGTTTCTCGCTGTTTGGTGGCAACTTTTGATCTCATAACCTGGCTGTTTCCCTGTGCTACCCCATTGATGATTACCACAGTGGGGAATGCCCAGCACAAGAAGCCACGACAGAGATCTGGGGGGTTCCATGGCTTGAGGAATTGTTAAAAGTTGTCGATTGAAGTGAAGGACATGCTGAAGCGCATCCTTAGCCTTGGGTTGCCCAACCCAGCAGCTCATGATGGTATTTTTGAAGAAGGGCAACCTGACCATGTGTGGGAACCACCATTTCAGGACACCCATGTTTAAACGTTTTGCTCATTGATTGGTCTGCCTCATGACCAGGGCTACGAATACCAGTACCAGTAGTACCCGGGCAAGCCGGGGGCGGAAGTTTCCCAAGGTCAACCACTATAAGATCAAAGAAAACGGTGGCCTATAATTCAGAGGCAAAAGTGCCTATAGTTTGTTGGAATGGTTCTTTCAAAAAATTGCGCTTCCTGTTGCGCGACAAAGCCACCACACAAAACCACCAGCACAAAACCAGCAAAACAAGACCACCACACAAAGCCACCAACACAAAACCACCAACGCAAAACCACCAACGCAAAACCACCAGCGCAAAACCACCAACACAAAACCACCAACACAAAACCACCAACACAAAACCACCAACAAAGCCACCACACAAAACCAGCAAAACAAGACCACCACACAAAGCCACCAACACAAAACCACCAACGCAAAACCACCAACACAAAACCACCAACGCAAAACCACCAACACAAAACCACCAACGCAAAACCACCAACACAAAACCACCAAAACAAAACCACCAACA
>VSDK01001190.1:172107-198590 GCA_009767595.1 Symbiodinium kawagutii
ATTATATATGTTTTTTTAATTTTATTAAAAATATAAATTATTTTTAATTTTTATTTATTTAATAAATATATTATTATTTATAATTAATAAAATATATTTATTATTAATAAACCATATTAATTATTAATAATATTATTATTAATTAATTATATAGTAAATTTATAATATTTTTAATTAAATAATTATTAATTAATTATATTATTTATTAAATATATTACCAATTAATTATATTATTAATTACCAATATTATTAATTAATAATACTACCAATTAACTATATTACCAATTATTTATATAATAAATCAATAATACCACCCAACAATCCCACCACCAATCAACTACATCACCAACCGACTACATCACCATACATCACCAATCAGCTGCATCACTAATCAATCACATTACCAATTAATTAATTTACCAACTAAGTATATCGTCCAAAGGCAATCACATTACCAAGCGACTGTGTGAACACTCAATCAGATCACCGATCAATCACATCACCAGTCAGTTACATTACCAATCATTAACATCACCAATCAACCACATTACCAACCAACAGCATCACCAATCAAGTACATTGCCAAGCTTACCAGAATCAAAAATCACCAGAGAAAAAAATCACCAGAAACAACAAATCACCAGAGACAAAACACACCAGAAACAAAAACCACCAGAGACAAAAACACCATAAACAAAAAATATCAGAATGGAAAAAACCATCATCCACACCATCACTCTTCCCATATGCTATCGTTTTTTTTGGAAACTTCCACCACCGCCTTGCGCGGTCACTATGTTGTTCTACTATTCAAAATTTTTGCGCCGTTATTATTTTCATTGGCTTGATCCTGGACCATCTCAGTTAATTGGTTCCTGGGACACATTGGAACATGGTCACTTCCGCTATACCACTGAAAAATTCTCGGTAACATGCATGAAACAATTTTGGCTTTCCAAAGATTCAACTGAAAAAAAACGTTTTATCTACATGTCCATTTATGGTCCATTTGCAAAGATGCATTTATTTGTGATGTTTATGGAAACCATTTGTCCATTTGTTGAAGGCAATGAGAGGGGGCGGGGCCTTCTCCAACTCCTCCAGCGCTGCTTCTGCCAAGGCCATGCGCTTCTTGACGGCCTCCACTTCGGATCCGAAATCCCGCACCGCAGCGGTGAGGACAGCGATGAGGTCCGTGTAAACGATCGACTTCCTGACAGCACCGGCACCCATGCCGTGCAATAACCAATGAACAGCAGGGGCAAACCTGGAAATCCGAAAAAATCGCAGAAAACCTTCCCAACCAAATTTGGAATTTCGATTTCATCTTAGGCAGTCCTGGCCCCTTCGGCAACATTCACTTCACGGACCACTTCTGGCAAGACCTGGCGAGCGCTGCCTTCCACAACTGACACAGTTCCAGGACTTGCATGGCAACAGCAACAATGGTTCCCTAAAGAAATAGAGTGACCACATCTGATATCTAGCAGCATGATGGCAACCCTGCTTTGAAATACAACATGACCTCTCAAGTGCAAATTGGCCCTAACCGTAAGAAGTAAAACGTTTCCTGGATGACCCTGCACACTGAAGATCGTCCTGTCAAAAACCATCATACAACACAATTCATGCCTTGACACAATTTTGTTGGCAGCTTCTGCGCTCTGAAACCAGGTCCGCTGGCCTTCTCGATCTCGTCCGCAATGAACCCGAAGCGGACATTTTTTGCATCGACTCCTGACAGAACGACATGCACAACATGATGATAACACATGAATTTTGGATTTGGTTTTTGCAGTAGAAATCGAACCTAACCGACCTCACCACACCGTCACCGTCAAACGTTTTTGGGCGGAAGCAATGTCAAGTATGCCAAGCGGAACTTTGCCAAAACCAGACAGACTTCACAACTTTTTTGGTTGACAATTCAAATTGCCAATTCGTTTCCAATAACCATTGGCAACAAAAACAACAGCAAACCAAACAAACCCGCTCAAACTTCATCAAACTAAGTTGGTGGTTTTGCAACATCATTCAGCACCCATCAGACCGTCCTCGCACAAATCGGTAGGACACCGGGCGGAGCTGACGCAACACCCATCGAACCGGAGGCATTTCTGAGTCTGGCCCCTGGCAAAACAGATCGGTTTGTCTTGCCAACAGAAAGGATGGGCAGGACCTACAGCTTCCTATTGATCTCCCGTCGTCTAGCGAAAACCCCCCAGTAAAACTTCGCAACGTGACGGTGCTTCTTTTTCCTTCACTGCGGGTCTCGCGTGTCGACCGCATCGACCGCTTGCTTGGCTTTTTGCCGCAGTGATGCGAAAGCTCGGCTGGCACGATCGGCCCCGCCGGACAGAAGTCCCCTGAGACGGTCCTGGCACCATAGCCATGCACAGCCGGTCCGGGCCTATCGGATTATATGGCTGGATTTTTTGGTTTACAAGACTAAGACTGGGTGAACATCAACATCAGCATACCAGGTTTTGAACCCTTATCCTAATCAAATGGCAAGTGCATCGGATTTTTTTGGCTGTGGACAGCTGCTTGGAAATCAAGGCGAAACTACTTAAGAATATAATTCAACCAAACCAATTCCCCGGAAGATAGCATTTTTGGCACATGTCTGGATCTATGCTACATCATCTTTAACCATCAAACTCCACCACTTAATCTGCCGGCAGCTGTGTGTCCTGCGTCCCAAGCTCCGATTTGGAACAGACCTGGATGCCTCGTTTCTCGGCCTCGCGGTGCAGCACAGCCGCGCCGCCCAGGACCACCGAGACGCGAGGCATGGATAGCTGCTCCGTGAGCAGTTCGAACAGCGCAGCCACCACACCACCTGAGCTATTCGGCAAGCTCAAACTTGAAGGTCGAACAATAAAAATGCTGAGTTTGTGGAAAAAATGCGGGAGTTCTTGTTGGCTGCAAGATACTACAAGGCTCACTCTTCAAACTGGAGAGTTTTCTCATGCTCTCATAAGAACTGCTGCATTGCACATCCCACCTGCGTCGGTTTTGCAAAGCTGAGCAGAATCCCAGTCATCTTCACCGCCCAGAATGGCTAAATGAGCTCTTGTGGACTCGGAAAGCCAACCTGAGTCAGTCAAGTCTTCCAGGAGGAAGAAACCCGACCAACAAGAATCGGAGCCACCCCTGAGGCTAAAAATGCTAAATTGTTGGGTTCCTGAAACTGATGTATCAATCCTTGAGGCAGTCCTTCACACTTTAAAACTGTATCGTTAATTCGTGATTATCATCTTGACGGTTATAATCATGATGATAAACACTATCACCAGTCAGACTTCTGACATACAAGCTGTAGCATACTAGTGGATTCACAGCTCTAGTCATGATTCCTGAGATATGCCGGAAAGTAAATGGCCCCAGACAATTTCATCTGAACTATGAGAAAACACAGATTCTGTTCCCTGGTTAGCTGGTAATCACTGGGCCTCGATTGATATTTTCATATACGTATGTAGACTCACCATCTTCATCGACGCCCGCTGCAACTATCCATCTATCAGCAGCTTGTCACTCACAATCTGCGAATTGCCATGCCTTTGCTGTTGCTTCAACCAATCTCTCGACAGGAAGTGCTTAGTGCATGGGTTTCCCTAGGACTAAGCTGAGCCCTTAAATTTTTCTTAGGAAACTCATCTCTCTGTTTCTTTACTCTACGTTGGGTTTCCCAAATGTTTCCTACGGGAAGTGCCTATGTTTATCTCTCGGTTGGGCCTGCCTTGGGGTAGCCCTTCTTGGGGTCGGCCACCTGGGTTTCCCTTGGTGCCACTGAGGAACCTTCGCCCCAGGCCTCCGTGGCCGTCACCTGCAGCGCTTGGAAGACTTCCGTTCCC
This sequence comes from Symbiodinium kawagutii, assembly GCA_009767595.1. Lineage (NCBI taxonomy): Eukaryota > Dinophyceae > Suessiales > Symbiodiniaceae > Symbiodinium > Symbiodinium kawagutii. Next base: position 175,968 of record VSDK01001190.1, read on the forward strand.
AAGGCCGTGGCGTCAGCAGCGGCATCCACCGCCAGGCCCGAGTCCTTGCGCAGGACCAAGTCACCCACGTCCACCATGGCGCGCTTCCTTACACCAACGGCGAATAGAATTCAATGAAGATCGATGGAGGCCTTGAACTAATGGGTTTGAAATGAAAAAATTGAACAGCTCCTGCAAAAGTCTGGTATCAAAACAAAGCTGCAATGAATCGAAAGGTAAAACTGAAAGCAATTCACAGATCTGTTTCGGCTCTGAATCTCTTCATGCTATTTCTAGGGTTCTTCAATGTTCAGGTCTCCGGCTCCCACAACTCCATGGCACTTGGTCAAGTTTCAAAGCAGCTGCCAACCTTTCGGCCCTGGGTTGGCTCATGCCGGCACTGAGCAGTGCAAAGCGTTGCAGGCAAACGGGATGGAAGTGCACAGCACACGACAAATGCTCAGCATCGAAAGCAGATTTGGGCCGCACATCTAGGAGCAGCACCTGTGGTTGCGCTGCAGCATGGAGATACCAATGAGGAAGGGAACATATGAGAAACAATGATGAATCAAATTTGGATTCATGGCTATATCCAACAGTAGCGGAGGTGGAAATGATAAGAATACCAGTTCTCACAGCAATACCTCAATAATGATAGTGACAACATTGATGAACGCAACCATGGGCTGAACCAGCTACAAGAACGACAAGAATGATCACAAGCACAGTGAATCACAAACAGCTAAAGCAATCATACAATGATGATGATGATGATGATGATGATGATGATGATGATGATGATGAGGATCATGAAAGTCGACGACAGTGGTGATCATGACAAACACATTTGCGCAAATGACAGTGCCCAGTGCCCAAATTGAAAGTCCAAACAGCGCTAACAAAATGAATCCGAGTAGAATGACACTGACGTTGGTAAGGGCTGTTACTGCTGTTGTTTTCTTTTGCTGCTGATGTGACTTTTTATTTTGGACATTATTTGCATCTCGTTCCGTCATGAAAGTATCATCATTAGTAGTCTTGTTTGTGCTGTTCGTAAATGGTGTAGTACTAGCAGCAGAAATAGCAGTACTCTGGTGACATAGGCCATAATCATCCCTAATCAGCAAAATGAAAACAACAGAGGCATTTCTGATGAATCAAATGAGGGTTCCCAGAAAATGTGATTGTGAGCAATGAAGGTTAAATTCAGGAAATCCAACGGACACATCTTAGTTGAGGTGATTGAAAAGGGCCGAGGGCCTATCATATATTCGGGCATTCCGTAGCATGAGGAAGCATGATGAAACCATGATCATGCTTCATTGGGCTTGTTGTCGTCCTCGACAATGTTGCTGCAGTGATGGTAGTGGTAGTCGTAGTGGTGGTTGTAGTAGTCGTAGTAGTGGCAGTAGTAGTAGAAGAAGTAGTAGTAGTAGTAGTAGTAGTAGTGGTAGTAGTAGTAGTAGTAGTAGTAGTAGTAGTGGTAGTAGTAGTAGTAGTAGTAGTAGTAGTAGTAGTAGTAGTAGTAGTAGTAGTAGTAGTAGGTGTTGTTGTTGTTGTTGTTGTTGTTGTTGTTGCTGTTGTTATCATTGCAGTGGTCTTGAAAGTCATTGTGCAAAACCAAATCACGGAAATCATTCCCAATCTTCCACGAGTGGCATCAAATTTGCCTTTACCCGGACCTTGCATGCACAAAAGATTCGTGGACCCAACAGAGAAAAAATGATTTTATTCATATGATGCTTTCTTAAAAGAATTTTCCTGCCGCCCGGCAACAGTTTTGAGATTTCAGAATGGGATACAAACAGGTGTTCCATGTCAAATCCTTAGACTTCGAACTACAAACTCAACATTCAACTCAACCAACTCCTGTCAAAAAAAACAAATTGAGGTGACTAAGTCATCACCAGATTTCTTCCAAGTCAAAGTCTATGAATGATCAAATCATTCAAATCTCCCAAGTTTCCTCACTTTTCCTCAGTGACATCTCTCCACGGCTGAGGCGCTTTCAACGTGGGCAGCCCCGAAGATGGCGCCGCTTCGCCGCCGAGTTGTCCCTCACGGACTTGCTGCGCCACGGCCTCCCGCGCCAGCAACGCCAAGCGCCGCTCCTGCTCCGCACGGGCCAAGACGCTCCCGGTCCACGGGGCACCGCAGCCTGTCTTGCGCAGCTGTTGACGCACCTGCAAACAAACAGAAGGAGCTCTAGTAAGTAACTCCTTCAGCTTCAGAAGGAGTTATAAAGCTGAAGAAACAAGGAGCAACAAGAGCTCCTAGCAAGAGTTCCTATAAGCAAGAGCTCAGCTCTACAAATTCGACAGAGCAACCGAAGTGGAAAAGAGCAAGGAGCTACAAGAGCTACACGAGCAAGCAACGGTTCACAGTGAGAACAAGCGGCAATTGTCGCACCAGTTGAAATGGAAAAGAAAGGCTACAAGCAGTGGAGAACACCGTGCAACAAGATCAATGTGAGAAAGGTTGCAATAAGGGCAACATCAAGAACTGCAGCAACAACATCAACTAAGGGGAGACAAACCGGAAATGTGGAATCTGACACTTCCATTGCTCGTACAAATGTAGAGTGGCCAAGACAAAGGCAAGGATATCCTCTCCTCACGCCTAGTTAGAACAGAGTAAACGCTGTATATAAGCTCGTGCATTGGGAGATAGATACGCACAACACATGCTGTAGCCCAGTCATAAAAATTTGACATGCTAAGAGTCATGTGGGCCAGGCCTGAGTCAACACTTTGGACATTCTGAAGGTGAAAGATTTGGGAGTTCGCGCATGCAGATTTTCCGCAGCTTTCCACACATCTTTCAGCTTCTCAAGGGATGTAATTCTGGTTCTATCAACTGCGCAGTTGAAGTCATCCTCTTGAGCATCTAAAAACGCTTGTTTCCTCAGGTGTGAAATTGTGTGTGGGTCATGAGAAATTCTCTCACAAGAAATGATGCACCTTGAAATCCCATCCTGTTTTGAAGAAGGAAAACTGGCAGTTTCAGGATTCTGCAGGGCTACTTATGACTTATGCTAGTTGCTAGTATCAGCACCCCAACCAACAAAGAACAACTGACAGTACCAAGGAACACTGGCACCTCCAAATAGAGCCGCTGAAACTTCAGAGAAAAGCACTCCTAACATCATTCAATTCCGTCCAAGCTTCTCAAGTTCCATCAAGGCAACAGCCAAGAAGGGCACAAAAGTGGGATCTCCTCTTCTGATGTATTCATGCCACAGCATCATGGTGACATGCAAGGGATTCTTGTAAGCGAAGAGCGTGATGAACCACGGAGTGGCGTAAACCACCGGTGCAACACCAGCTTCTTCCAGTTGGTTGTGCAAATGTGGAAGGTGGTACAACAAAAGTTGCCGAAAGAAGAGCAGAGTCACATGGAGAATCACAAAGCCTCAGATTGGTTTTATGCGGGCGAATGCACCAGAACATGTCGGATGTTTGGTGGAGTTCATCGAGGGTAAAAATAGGGATGTGTCGGGCAAATCACAGACTGAGGGGCATTCATTCATCCTGGTTTCTTGTCAGCGATGTCCCATGAATCAATAATTATCTAGGGGTTCTTCCACATCAATGATGATTCCAACTCAATTGGCTTAAAGAAGATCCCATCAAAACCGCAAACGCTTTGATTGTTCCTCGACTGTTCGACTCAGGAAAGGCCGCGGGGAGTTCACTTGCGTCAGCCGGAGCATCCTATGAGTTGTACTTGAGAAATTCCCAATTGACAAATCGCAACCGAAACAAACATGGGACCTGCCAACTGTTGCAAGAAGGACAAAGCCACTGAGAAACAAACTTGGCAACTTCTTTGGTCCACGGAACTTTCTCCATCGTAAAAACAAGGCATAAAGATCCGCACGAATGCGGTGAAGCAGTTCAGGGCAGCCTGTGAATCGCTGGAGTCAAAGGCAGCCACAGATTGGATATAGGCGAAGACCGCTGCGACCTGAAGATGCAAGGAAGCTGTAAGACTTACACAACCGTCCCTTTGAAACTCGGAGCTCACAGCAATCGAAATTGACAGGCTGCCATGGTGACCATCTTCACTAACCATGAAAGACCACTCCTTTAAGCTAAAACTTCATCAATGATCATCAATGGTCATCTCCGCCTTCGATGGTCATTTTGCCCCTGCCCCGAGCATTTCCTGGGTCGGCACCAGCCGCGCCTCATGGAGGCCCTGCATGTAACGAATCTTCTCTTTCAGACAGAGATCCGTCAGCATCTTCCGCAGCTGCTCCCGCATCTCCTGAGGGAAGCCCATGAGGGAAGCCCATGAGGGAAGCCCATGAGGGAAGCCCATGAGGGAAGCCCTGCCTCTGCCTCTGAAACTGAACGACAGTGATTCAGAGTGTTTTCAATCAAATATGTTTGGTTTTTAAGTCAAGCCATGCCACAGATTAGATCATTTCCGATCATATCCAAGAAAAAACTTCCCAGTACTCGGGAAAGTTATGGGGCATCAACTGTGTTGAAGCTTGTACTGTTGATAAAGCAATTCTGCAGCACGCTCAATCAAATTTCAATCATGGAGCAAAGTCACAACCAAATGGTGAGGATCTGTCCACGAACAAAGAACGTAGTTCATATCCATAGTTTCCCCTATAACATCTCTCATTGCAGGGAAGCAAACATGTTCTTACTGACGAAGATGTTGGACCCCATTCACCCAGATCTCTTGTTTCCGCACAGTCCAGCAACATGCTGCAAAATGCAAACACTATCAACAACCAGGATCAACATCACCAACAAATGTGAAATCTAATCCATCATCACAATCAACCCACAAATCAACCCGGAAATCAACCCATCACTTGTGACTTGACTGATCAGCTGGTCACGACGGTTCCTGGTGACCGAAGGCTGGATGGTTCCCACGCGTGCGCATCACGTCCACCTTGATGGTGTGCGTATCCGCCTCGCTGAGTTCCGTTGGACCTGGACCGGTAGGCAGATGAGATGAGATGAGATGTGCCGACATAAACAGGTGGCAGATCTGTTGCAGGCAATGTAACAATGTAGGTGTATTTGTACAGCTAAATGTAGATGATTGCATCCTCTTGTGAACCCGCTCAGTAATTCACACTGAGTAAGGGATTGTTGTCTATCACAAAGCATCTTAGCCCTTTGCTCGCTCTTTCAAGCACGCTCTCACCCTGAAACACTGACCATCTATGCTGCACGGTTCAGCTGGCCTTCTGTTGGCGCGTCAGCTGCTGGCTCCTCCAGGCCTTTGGCCAACATCTTGGGCCACAGCTTAGCACAGTCCGCGGCCAGCGCCAGCGCCTTCTCATGTTCTTCGCTGGGGCTGTCAGCATCACTCATGGCGAGCGACAGTCATGACATGGAGAAAACTAGGTGACTCAACGTGGTTCCTGCCGTGTCAAGGCTGGAGTTGGTCGTATCTACTTGATGTACAGTCATCAAAGACTACATATCACCACTCTGATGAACACCCTGAGGCTATCAAGATTCAGAAGTTGTGTTGTTGTGATTGCTTCTGCTGATCCAGGCAAAATTACATTCAGAAAACGCGAATGGAATCCCTTCATGCAACACTCATAGCAAATCACCAATCAAGAATATCCAAAGTCATGACCATAGATCGCAATGCCCATCCACAGCTGTCTCTCCCCAGAGCAAGAGCAAGCGAACATTGATTTCCACATTATTTTCATATCTGGGTTAACCGGTATAAAGCAAACATGCTGATCAACCAACTATCATCCCATGCACCCACTAATCTGTAGCTGGTTGTGGTCTCCAATTATCTGCTGAGCGTGTCTCAGTGTGCATGGGAAATTGGGCGAGATCTGAGGACATCTTGAGCCAAAATTCAGCCGTTTCATCAACGGTTCGCCTCAAAGCTTCCTGATTTGTCCAACTCCTGCGGAATTACCGCGATTGGATGATCTTCAGAACATTTGCCAAGAGAGGGCGTTGCTCAAGTCGGAACATGAACCTGGCAAGACAGAACAGCCCTCGTGTCGTTTCTCGAATCCAATGGCTTTTTTCCACACCAAACGTTGGCACAGGGGAATAATTCATCAATTTGATGCCAAGAAACACAATCCAGAGCTGTCTATTTGGCGCAAAAAAAAGGTACCAGTGAAGGACCCAAAACTGGCCATGTTTAGATAATCCCATCAACAAGTATCCCATTACTATCCAATGTTGTCCTGTTCTTCACCATCTCTATCCCTGATCAAACAATTTTGAACCCTCCGAAACTATGTCAGAAGAACGGATTGAACGCTGGAGGGTTAATTCATTGCGTGTTGATTGACCATGCATATGGATTATTGAATGAATAGCGATCATAAACATTGGTTATTCACACATGTTGCCCTTGAGTGGATTCATGATCGATTAGCCCACGGTTGTCCCACCATTCATCCACTATCAGCCAACTGATTTTCCCCTGGTAAACCGTAGATTTTCCATGCAACCAGGGCCATGTTTTGTCGGAGATCCAGCTGCAGGTTTAACAGCTGGGGCTGGCACCTTGGGCAGTGCCTTTGCCAAAGGTCGAATGTTACGCTTCAAGCGTCGATCTGAGAGAGACACCACCTGGGGTCGATGCGTTCTGCGATGCGTTGGGCTGGGTGAAAAGGGTCCATGGATGTCCATAGTGAATAGTCATTGAATGTCATTAATACTGTTTCAATGATACTTTGTGTTTGTTGATGGTGATGCTTGGTGCTGGTCCATTACGGTGGTTTCTATGATATGGGGCAATGTCTGGAAATGAGAACTTGACTTCATCCAACAACAGAAACGGAAACAACTACTAAAGAGTCAAACCTTGAAAAGTTCCGGATCTTACAATATTTATAATTTATACCCGGTTCCTTGCTTATTGCTCCAGATTTTCTTGCCTTTTTTGCTTCCTCCATTTTCAACAGGGGCGAGCCGATCATTGTTCATAGTTTACCAAGCCTGAAATCCACCAATGAGATAAATGAGAAAATTGTGAGCACTTGGCAAATCATGTAATCATAGTTCACTACTGTTCATGAGATAACCAGCAACTTCCATGATACTCACAATTACACCATAGATGTTTGAACATGTTCCGTGAACTATGGTGTAATTGTTCACTAATCATTAGCATCATAGTTCACTACATTATTCACTATCATAGTTGTTCACCATTAGTGAACATCATTAGTTCACGCATGTTCACAATTGTGACTGTTCAAACGCCGGCGTCCGCACCGTGTCCGCGGACCAGAGCCCATGGAGGACGCCTCAGCGGGTGAAGCCGGTGATGGGCCATGGATCACCGTTGTGAGGCTCACATCTGTGTGCTGAGTCGCCATGGGTTTGCAATGACATGAGGTACGTTTCTGGATGCAAATTTGCAAATTTGCAGGTATACAGCCATCCCTAAGTTGCAGTATGGCTGAAAAACCAAGGATCCGCATGGCATATGGAGAGATCCTACATACTTTATCAGATGTAATATGAATGAAATCTCATGTGCTCAATAGGTTCGAGGTTGGACAACTTGTCTCCAATGTCCATGTGGCATCAGGCTGATCATCCACCCAGCAAAGTGCTCATTTTCCACCGGGAAACTACCAACCATCACTGGCCACCCAAGCAGCTATGGACAAATCCATCATTGTCACGTACTCACATTTACCGTGGTTCAAGCAAAGAGCGAAGCATCAAGAGGAAATTTCCCAAGGCTTCTTTCTGCTCTTCATGAGTTTGTGACGCTTGTGTTGACAGCGATTTCTGTTCCGGAGGTTGCCATCATCCAAGGAGCGAAATGATACTCATAGGGCAACAACCAGCCACTAATCAACTCGGATATTAAACGACCTTTCTTCATTCGCAAGTACTTCATTTTCTGGGACCAACATTGCAGAAATGTCGTTGCTGCGGTGGCTGGAACCTGGCTTCAGTTAGTGGGTGAATCTATTCATGTTGGGCTGCATCTCCTGGGAGACGAATTTCCTCCAACGCTATTCCAGGCGTATTGCCAACCCTCTTGTAAAGAAATGCATTGGAATGCTTGGTTGCGGGGCATCTGCGAAAAAGTTTTGTGATGCCAAAGCAAGATACTTCTCGTCCGTGGGTTTCACCACCTGGTACAACCATATCCGGAGGATGGCAATGCAGCAAGAGGAAAATGGATGTAACAACTTGACAAGTGCCATATGACGTGATAAGAATCGTTCTCCCTCCAAAACACATACATGAGCACGCACAAGCTTGTTTATTACTAAACCAAAGGTAGGATTTTTTGGGTCCTGAAAAATCTAACCAGAAACGACCATAACTTCAGCAAGCATAAGCCATTGTATCAGCGCAACCACAATCAGCCACGGTCAACAATCATTGTACCAACCAAAATGACCATCTGAAATTGTCATCATCAACCAATATCAATCAGTATCAACCATCATAAACCTTCACCAGCCACTGTCCACCATCAAGACTATGAACAACCACCATGAAGCACAATCATCATCAACCGTCAACAACAATCATTGATCCTCACCAACAATCATTAACCAACATTTAACAACATTAACCATCATTTACATCAACAGCAATCCTTACTCACCATCGTTCACAACTACCTGAAACCATCGGTGAATTCCTCTCCCGAAAGGGGCGCCTCCATCACTGGTCAAGGAGAGGGTGCGAGTGCCAGAGACATAGGCCTCAATCGGTCGTCGGCGCTGGGACCTCTCCGGCTATGGATGAGTGATGGACCAAAGCTCTGTAGAAATCGTGAGGCTAGCAATAAGGTCATGATATCATAAGTTAGCGATCCACCGAGGGATTATGTGGATAGTAAGTACTCGGGGGTCACTTTGCAAGCAACCACCAACTTATTGTTAGTTGTAAGGATTATAACGGTTAATGCTACTGCTACTGCTACTACTACTACTACTACTACTACTACTACTACTATTACTATTACTATTACTACTACTATTACTACAACGACGACGACTACTACAACAACAGCAACAGCAACAACAACAACAACAACAGCAACAACAACAACAACAACAACAACAACAACAACAACAACTACTACTACTACTACTACTACCTACTACCTACTACCTACTACCTACTACCTACTACCTACTACCTACTACCTACTACCTACTACCTACTACCTACTACCTACTACCTACTACCTACTACCTACTACTTACTACTTACTACTTACTACTTACTACTTTCTACTTTCTACTTACTACTTACTACTTGCTACTTAATACTACTTCTGATACTACTTCTCCTGATGATGATGATGATGATGATGATGATCCCTTGTTTGCCATGTGCAAGTAGGCATATGCGAGAAGCATAGGAGATATGAAACGGTGAATTGTGGCGTGGTGTCTTGCACACAAATTAGGATTACTTGTTCAAATTCACAAGGACCAACCAAAAAACAATGATTGATCGAAACCCTGATTCAAGTATTCTTGAGCAAACATACTTTCCAAGAGAAACAAAATGGTCATACTGTTACCGCCACACTCGTTGCTTCTACACATTTATGTGCAAATATCACGCTTGCAATTCATGGGCATCATCGCTTCCCCGCACCTCCAAATTTCCGGAGGCCGAATCCAAGTAGGTGGTCTCTGAAAAGCGCAAGGCTCCACCTTGACACGTCGAATCAGCACTGTGCTGTCGAATCTCTCTAAATGGTCACTTCTGCATGATGGGTGTGTTGGCTCTATCAATTCTGAAGGATTTTTCATGGGATACTAGTTTGTTATAATTCACTATCTTACTCAACCAGCCGGGCTTTTCTTCTTTTGCGGCTCAAGTTTGATCTTGATTTTTCATGCGCTGCTTGAGGCAGTCAGGTCAAAGCTGATCATCCGTATCAAATTGGATAATACTAGATGCGGTGGATTGTTGATAAATCAAACACTACTCACCATATTGAAGCATCATTAACCAGCACTAGCCAGCACACCATTGCCGTTCGCACACCCCAGGTATAGGATTCATGGGCTTGAGCCACTGTGAGAAATTGCTTTAGCCAATGGTTGATGGTACTGATGCGGCCATTGGTTGTCTAAATGGATTCAACCGATTGGGTAAGACTGATGAATGCAACAGAATTGCTAAAGAATCTAAAGGACTTTATGGACTTCGCACTTCTTTGAAAAAAAACCGATGACCAAAAAGATCCTGCTCGTCCGCCCGTTGTGAGTGCCGGGCCCACAGTTAAATCACCGTCAGCTCGAACATTGTGACGTGCTGATGATGAAGATTCTGGCCTCAGGATGGGGTCTCCATGGGATGTGGTACCTGCTGTGCCAGGAAACATTCAGCGATAGGAATATTGGAACGAATCATTAGAAAATGTTGTTCCCAGGACATTCCCAGGGGTGCCTAATGAGTTTTGGATAGCCACTTTGGTAAGGGGCGTCGATTGGAAACTCAGCCGACACTCCCAAACTTCAGTGTTTGGTAATCATTCGAAGCCACAAGAAGAAGGCCAGTATGAACAACTGATTGGTTTCCAAGACTCAAGGATTGCCTCAGTTCGGTAGGTTTCCCACTTAATGAGCACCATGATTCCCTATGGATGTCAACTTCTGGATATTCACCACTCACCGAGGTGTTTTGGTAGGCTGTACTTCACATTGGCGCACAGCATTTTGGGATCAAATTTATCGGCATCAAAGTGGTCCTGCTTTCGATAACTTCGAGCTTCGCACATGGTGATTTCACCAAGGACCTATGTTGGGAGTACTCTCTGGTCTTGGACGTTGACATGTAGGACAATCTAGATATTTCAACAAGCCTTTGTGAGCAAAGCACTTCACGGTTTCTCGCCTTATGGAGCCAAGCTGACAGGCAATGAATCAGCCAACTTGAGATGATCTGTGTCGTCTCGTGAAGAAAACAGCAGCCGATTCAGAATGATTGGACTAGTGATACCTCCTTCTGAAATATGTCCAGTGAAATATACAGCTAGTTTAGTATGGAATATCTATACTTCTCTCCAACGCTAAGATTCTATTTACAACTATTTCTAATTCTACTCTGACAATGTATTCTTGAATGCTAATATTCTAATATTCAATGGTACATGTACTGCATATCCTGTGTGGGTTTCAACAACGTTCTGCTGAGCGTTCAGATTCCCAGCAAGGGGTCACCGGCGAGTGGCTGCACGAAATCCAGCATCAGAAGGACGAGGTCTGACCGAGAAAAACTTCGAACCTGGGTGCTGCTTCACTTCAACAATCTCACATTGGATGACACACGCATGACGACAACCCACGACTTCGACGACGGCGCGCATGATAATGATGCTGCTGCTGATGATGATGGTGCTTGCTTTGATGCACTAAGAGGAGGATTCACTGAAAAGAAACTCACCTAAACCAATATGCCAAGAGATGTCTGCAATCAGCCAACAACACCACACCCAGACCTCTAAGACACTTCAACTTGGAATTGCAAATGATCCACACGCGCAATAGTCATTTTGACTTACTTTGGTCCAATAGCTGGAGGAATGGCATCACCAGCCACTCCCAGGATCCAAGATGAACCCACAACAACATGGACGCCGAAACCTTCAATGAATTCTTGTTTTGGGCCACCCCAAATGGTGACATAACAGCAACAGGGGCAGTTGATTCTATCTCTGGGATTGTTGGCTATTGTTCCCTGGTCTGAAGTATTGTTAAACGCCACCCGTTGGTTGTTGTCAGTTGTCAAACCCTACAATCCCAATGCCTCAATGATGTTATTTGCTATTGCCAATCAAAAAACACTATTGATCGCTAATCAACACCTGGCATTAACTACACTTATTCTTTACTATACTTCTTCACTCCAGTTACCATTCACTACACTTTTTCTTCACTATACTTCTTCACTACACTAACTCTTTGGCTACACTTACTCTCAGCTACGCTTACTCTTCACTGCGGTTCTTCACTGCACTTACTTTTCACTATCAAAGGGGTTGTGGTGTCATAGAATTGTTCGAGAAACCCCTTCGTTCGGGAGGCAGAATTTGATCATGGCGCGTTTGATCAATCGAAGCCAAGTCCCCAACTATCGGTCCAACCCCAGTAGTTATGGATAAACATCAAGCAACTGATTTCAGTATTTCAGTATAGTAGAGTTCTAGAATGTATCGGATGTGAGATCAATGAACCACAAAGCATCCAAGTTCTTAATTACAAATCATCGATTTTTCGTGATTGCTTTCAACCATGGGTAGTTTACTATTTCTTTAAAAACCTTATCCCAAAACGCTGTTGTTAGTGATTCTTGATCATCATTGCGTTGTCGGCTTTCACTTGATATGGTTGTGGGTCAAACAGAACTGGTACACTAGTCAACGACCAATAATTGAACAGAATAGTCAATGTTGGGATGCCCAGCGCAATATCAGTCCCTGCCCCAACAGCACAACTGCCCTCAGCAACTGCTGCCCAGGGGCCAAAAACGATGGATCTACGGCGCAGCTATTGAGCACTGAGAGGGTGAAGTCAATTCGCAAGGCGCTGGAGGGCAGCGAGGAAAGATCCATCCGCAAACATCGCAAGGATGAGGAAAAACCTGGCTCCAGTGGTAGTCACAACAGTCGGGGCTCATGAAGGGTAAAAATGTTGACACTGGTTCAACATATCAACAACTGGAGTCAATCATCAACATCGTTGCGGCTAATGGGGCTTAGGGCTTTATGATTAAGAAGAAACCGGTGGAAATACCAACATGAACCGATCACTCGCTGAAGTCTTCAGCCTTCCAAAGCCTGCGATCTGGCGGTGTACTTTGCAGCGTGCCACCAGTTTTGAAGCGTCCCGTGGTGGTCCCGATTTCTTCAAGCGTCGAGACCCATCTGAATTGCTTGGCACGTTTGGGTGCGAAGTCACCTTGACGCGTCCAACGATCTGGCCAAAGCTGACAGTTGGTGCAGGAACAGATAGGAGTTGGTGAAGTCAACAGCCGAAGTAAAAAGATGCACCTGCAACGTGATCGCCTGCTTCAGGAGGGCCTTGTCATGCCCGAGGGGCGCGACTTGCGGCGCTGCCAGCAACTCGCCATGACTCCAACTGCAATGGCTGAACTCCAAATTGGTTTCCCGAAAAAATCCAAGGTTTGAAAACGGTTGTCCCTTTGGTGCCTCCTCTGCAAATCAATGCTTCCAGGGGTAGGAGACACCCTAAAGCTATATAGTTGAGTTTTCGCAAAAACTATGGAAGCGGAAAAATCCCTGGAGATGATCAAACTATTGAAAGTCGTTTTGTGCAAAACTGGATCCGACAAAATCACCAACAAGGCCGACAAAATCACCAACAAGGGCTTTGCCCACTACTGGATGTTCCCCTACTAACGTGATCAGATTTTGGCACCTCCCCACCGTCACCAGCAAGGAAATTTGAAATGGCATGTTTTATAAGGGGAAGTTCCCCGATACAATCATACCAGCCAAACCACTGATCTGTGTAGCGTGGATTAACGCCGATACCAAGCGGTCAACCACCATTTACCACCATTGACCATCATTAACCCACATACGCAAACTACATATCGTGGTTGGTACCATCGTTTTTGGGTTCTCCCATATCTCCCACAAAAAAAGCCAACGGGACTTTGTACGGGCGGTTTATTCATGTGGATCTCACATCCATGGCTATGATTGATGTATCCCCGCCCAATTGCTGTCTTTCCTGGCGGTTGAACTACTACCCTTCAAGTACATGCAGGTCATGCTATATCCTCGAGCTACCAGTTACTGGTGAGTATAAAGCATGAACTGCCAATACTCTTGATGATCAGCTGATTATTTTGCAAAATAGTTATTAACCTACTACTGATTGCTAGGTACTACTCGTTGTAAATTGGTAGTAGAATGAATGGTTGATCACTCATTATATTATCGCTGCTTTTCGAATACTGACAATACTGGTGATTACCAATCAACAGTGATTATCACGTGGTGATGATCAACTGATTGTTCAGCTAGTTGTCAACGTACTACTGGTTGCCACTTACCACGGGTTATCAATCGGGATGAACCACTAACCTATGATTACCTATGATTTGGTTGCACTATCACTATTGATCGGCCAACTTTAGTGCTGAATGCTACAGGTTATCAATTGGTAGCAAGTGGTTAACCACTAAAACTAAAGCCGATTCTAAGTTGATTGATAACTATTAGTGCTTGATGTTAAACATGGTAAATTTTCACAACCACAAGCACTAGCCAAACTACTAATGTAAGCATTGACCATTCAGCATCAGTCATTGGGCTTGTCCACGAATGATGTACCACTATAGCTGCTTGTTTTGCCTGTTAAAACGATCGTCAGCTTGCCCAGAACCCTGCTAAAATGATCAAAGCTGGGGATGACTGCGGGGTACCACCATTCTTGGGCAAAGCCATCAGTTGCTTAACCATTATTGTTGGTTATTCTCCCCTATTTTCAACCATTCTTCATGGTTACAACCCCTGTGACTAACATTTGTTGATGCCAACATTCTATGGCTGGTTGCTCCTTAGCAGCCCACTGCCCGCGGCGCACCGAACTGGGTGAAGTCCAGTACCAACATGACCGGTCCTGGCTCACCACTGGGGTGACGAACTGATTTTTTGGAGTTAATTTGTAGGGGATCTTGAAGGATCATGGGGGTTAGTGCTTTTAGTTCATCAATACTTCTTAATGAGTCAAGCACTAGTTAATAGTCAAAAGTGAATAGTACGAACAACATTCTAGTGTGAATTGTTAGTGGGGGAACTAGCGATTGACTCATAGCTATTGACCTCTAACAACTCATACTGAAACAGCGTAGAGGCCAATACTACCAAGTACTGGCTATTCACTAGTGATCAATGCTATGATATTGGTTGATGTTACCATTTGACTATTAAGTTGCAATGGACGGGTAAGCATTGATTGAGTATCACCTACTGACTATTGACTCTCCACTTTGAGTCGCATACAGGTCATTACTGTCAACTATAAACTAGTAGTTCATCCTATGGTATTGTTTCATGACACAATCATAGTGCAAAATAGTGCTTGTACAATCGGGATCATGGTGGTCAAATATGTAATTAGTGGGATGATATTGGTTTGCTTGCCGGTGACTATTGGATTATGGCTGCTAACAACCCAAAATTGCCAACTAGTAATGGCTGATGTGAATGAATAGGGATAGAACCGAGCAACAATGACAATATACGGCTCAGCCGACAAAATCGTTTAGTCATGGTGACAGTGCGGGGCTTCTAATCATGACTTGTAGTTGGTATGAATGCCTGCCTAATCACAAAGGTTGCAAATTCTGGTGATTTGGAGGTTAATTACTGGCAACAAGTAACAGCGAGGATCGGGATTTTTATGCTGGGTACTTGGTGATTGCGGGGACCCAGTCATGGTGATGCAAATGGATCACCAATTCAGGCAGCGCCCTTGCTGTGAACATAGCGATTGGAACAGCAAGGGTGGATAGTGGCTGTCTGGGAGGCAGTACAAGCTGCCGAGAATAGAAAGCATCCAAGCCTCTTTATGACAAAACATCGCCAACATCGGATGTTGCATTCCAACTCGCACTGAGCAAGCAAGCGGCAATGACAATTCAAGTTTCTCTGCAGTTCAAAAGATTGTAAGAGCAATTGACTTGTTTAATCAACCACCATTGTAGATTGTTGCTGGCAATTGTTCATGGTTGCGGCGTCTGTAAGAGGCCGTGTGCTTGTTTGTCACTGATTTTCGTATTATATGAGGGTTTCAGTGTTTTCTCTGGATGCCGTGTTGCAACGTGTTGTTTTTCATGGCAGGTCTGCTTGCAGTTTTCGTTTTTGCTTGTTTTGCCTCAATTTCTGAAAGATTTCAGGCAGGACCATCCGACCAACAAGTTTGCTTTTTTGTCACTTTGCGACCGCAAGTTGTCGAAGCCGTGGCAAGAGTTGGTTTCCAACGTGCTTTCGCCACACAGAAGACCAGAGATGTTTCCAAAAACTCTGGAAATCACTATGAGCAGCTTTGTGCGTGTGGAGCTGTCTTGGAATTGAGCTTGTTGAACAATCTCGAGCACACCCAAGCAGGCCCTGCTTTGTGGCCACGTTTGAAGGTCCAAGATTTCCGTGCCTGGCATGGCACCGACCCCATTTCGTGGGTTTCAATGGCTTGCGGATAGGTGTCGACGTCGTGGGATCAACGCTGGACCGCGCAGTTGACCTTGAGGAACATGAGCATCAAGCGGACGTGCCCCAGCCCACCCCAACCCCAACCCCAACCCATCCTTCACAGCATCTAAACCAACAGAAGCCCATGGCCCCTTAAGGACGCCCACACCTTGTTTATTGCTGTTACTCTCCCCATCACTGTTACTCTTGGTGAATCACCATTGGCAAAAACCTATTCACAATGGGCCACTCATACCATGATATGTTACATGTAAAGTGTACACATGGTGGTTTCTCAAAATAGGCCTATCCCCAAATCATCCAATATCAGCCATTTATAGTAAGAAGCCAACCATTCTTGGGGGTTCCCCAATTTGAGAAACCATCATATACATATGTATATTATATATACAGTAATTTCAACACCAACCAAAGTTAAACGTTGAGCCTATGATAATCAACCATGCTTCTCCACTATCAATTGACAATAAATCACGACTGGAGGCAACTCATGATTATTATCCCCAATTCTTCACCATTATCAACCAGGGTCAATACCACTGACTAATGAATATCATTCTACTTGGCCATCATCAGCAATCAGCTGGTTTTAACTCTTGTCATGATCAAGATTACCCATCAAACATGATGATTATCAACCATCGCTAACATAGTTAGCCATCAACATGATTAAACATGATCAGCACGAATACTCACTAACAAACACAACACATATACTTACCATGATTCAATCCTGTATTAAGTATCAACTGATCCACGTCAAAGCCAACCATTATCAACCATTATAAGCCTGGGTTATCATTAACCATGGTTATCCACCAACCATATTACCAGCCACTATGAAACATTGCTTACAATGTTTAAGTAACAAGTTGTTTAGCATCATCAACCATGATCAAACCACCATATGTACTAACATGATATGCTTGATGATCACTCATTATCGTCATAAACTCTGAACAAAAACATCATCAAATCATGATCACCCCAAGCTCTTGGTATATCCTTTTGGGTCCTAACCCATGAATACCTCAGGATCAAAGTAATCGTAATACTCGGATCAATATATTGATAAATATACCATACATGGGACTCATCTCGGATCAATCATCTAAGCTTTAGCTTTTTATATCAAGTACCATTGCGCTTACCTCACCATGGCGCTCCGGCTCACCACCATGGCGCCCCCGTCCCCTCCTGGCTACGTGCAGCTCCGCAACGGCGAGGGAAGTCCCGGGTGCGCGGCACCCGACGGCGAGGGCAACGAACCGAGACGGGACCTGAAAACGCACAGGTGGAGGGGCAGCAGATGACTGGTGGATGATGGGACTGGTGGATGATGTGGGCAGTGACTGGTGATGAGGAATGGCAGCGACTGGTGGATGATGAACGATGTGAATTCTTCCAGTAAATGGCTAGTAGAATGGAATGGTACTACTGGTGAATGGCTAGTATTCCGATAAATGGCTTGTAAAATGATGAGGTGGGCAGTAACTGGTGACGAATGGCTAGTCCTGATGGTTGCTTGTCCTTCAAAATGATGAATGGCTAGTCAGTTCATGGTCGTTGAATGGTTGATTTTGAACGTTGATGTAGTTACTGATCTATTTGATGGTTGATTCATGTTGATTATGGTTCATTTCATGGTTTTATGAAAAAGGGTGATTGTGGTTAATTGATGGCTAGTTGATGACTTGTGATGGTCACTAGAATGGCCTAAAATCATAGCGAATGATGGGCTAATGATGGGGATCGCTAGGAAGGGGTTCACAATGGTTCGGTCACAGCATCAATATACATCAACGAGTCAACGTTCACATGATATTCACGACACAAACCAGTTGCAAAGGTCAATAACCAGCGGAACAATCATACGCAACAACAATGTCGAACAACTTTGGAAACATTCTGGACTGCTCCCATCCTGAACCACGTAAAATATGAGCAGAATCGCTCCATATGAGAACCAACAAACCAACCGACACATCCATAAACGGATCAACCAACCCATCAACCGATGAACGCGCCAACTAACACATCATCAACCAACAGCCATCAACGAACCATTTAGATTTCTGACACATCTTCCCCTCGCCGCATCTGGGACCCAAACCAGCCACCTGACAGGGTCGGTCGAGTGGCTACGTAGAGCATCGCACAAGCAGAAAAGCTATGAGGCGCTGCTCACAATGAGCGTACACAGATGTGAACAACAGCAGATATACTGACATCAAGATATATACAGTATAACTATACTATATCGAAACTATCTATACATGAGAAGCGGTTGGGTCGTTCGCAAGTCCACTTGTGCTTTGTTGCGTGACCTGCAACCAACCATGTGTATCACGGAAAGTCATGCAGTTTTCCAACGCCAACAAATGGCCATCAACTGCATGGCCTGACTTCTACAAGGACACATCCAGCTGACTCCTCTAGGAAAATGTGAAGGAAAAGAAATCAGACTCACAAATGCACAGGTACACGTACATACTTATTTCATACATAGGTCCGTAATCACACTAGACATGTCTCAACAAATGCCCAAAAGAATGACACACAAATAACATATTGACATACATACTTGTAAACATATTTTCGTTCATAGGCCACCTTGTCCCAAGTCTTGTCCCACTAGACAAATCTACAAAGACCCACGGTGCCCGACATCAAAGAAGTGCACCGTGGCCCGTTGCTTCGCCTGCGAAGGATGAAGAGCTCAGACGCGCCAGGCTCCGAAGCAACGAGGAAGGCTCAGCAGGGGTGAAACCTGGCGAGAGCCAGGGAGCCGTAGTGGTTGGCCGTGGGGAAATGCCTTGGCGTTGATGGTGGGTGAGTGGTTAAGGATGGTTGGTGATGGGCTGAAGCATGACTTATATAATGATGGATTATGATGATTCAGAATCATGGTCTAATCATGGTTGATGATGAATACGGCCATGAATCGGTTGTTTGCCATTAGTTGATATCCATGGAAAAAACATGGCAGCAATTTATTCTGGTATCATACAATTCGCAAAATCAATGATGGTAGCTAATAACAACATGTAGCTAACAACATCCAATTACTGGTGATATGGGCTCATGATTCCTATGGGATAACCAACACCCGAAAACGTTCCTGGTGCAGGGGTCCCCCCTGAAGTGGTGGAACCATTCGAAGCGCTGGGAAGTGATCTCCTTACAGATGGTCCCAGGGCCCTGGGTTTCCTGTCTCCATTGGGAGCAGAGAACTGCCGTGTGCAACTGAGCTTTCGGAGCATCCCAAGGTCCATTGTAAGTGTCATTCATCAACCACTAGTTAACCCATCAGTTAACCACTCCCTCAAATGGTTGAGTGGTTAACCCATCCTTAACCACCATGAGTTAATCACTCAAGCATTCAGCATGCCGAACTCCCGTCCATCCCAGCGACCTAAAACTGAAGTTGAAGCTCCTGCGCGAGCCAAGAGAGGTGGCTTTCTCTTTTCCACTACAGATGGTTCAGGCTTGAGGCATAGCACTGGAAGGTCTTGGGGATGAGATGTCAGTCAATCTGAACCCTTCCGTTGGATCAAATAATCTTTCACCATGGATTAACCATTATCATTATTAACCATTAGTATCCATTGATTAACCATGATTATTAACCATTAGCAACCATTGATTAACCCTTTCCCCCAAGAAAAAAACGTATCTTCCATCAGATGCCTCGGCTTTTCCCAACAGCCAAGTCCTGGTTGCATGGAACCTGAGCGAAGAGAGGCGGATCCGTGGCTGACCGAAGCAGCAGCACCAAGAGCAGTTGATTTCTCGTGCTTTCACAACCATTCATCAACTGCTCTTGGTACTACTTAAGAAGTAGGGTTTGATATCAAGCAGTAGATAACTTAAGAAGGTACAATATTCATCAACTCACTACTTAAGTGCTCATTGATATTAACCTTACCATTAACTCACCATTCACAAACGGTTCTTAACCCTTACGAAACATCTCCCCACAATAACGGCGATCACCATCGCCATGGTTTTGTACCAAGCAGCTCCGGAGGAAGATGGAAAAGTCCACGGAGATGGCGGCTGAGGCCAACGACGGGAGATCGATTCGACACGTCCCCGCAAGGCTCAGCGAAAGATCCGAACGTGCTGACGAGTGCAGGGGCAACCTGGGTGAGGGGCTGTGGCAACCTGGAAGCATCGGTGATCTCCTCCGGAATGTCTGCTGAATCTCTGTATCTATGTGTATCTCTGTATCTGTTGATATCTATGCTTGGATGTGTCTATTCCTGGGCTTAGGTGGGTATGTTTGTATCTTAGATTTGCAACATACAGCAGGCGCTCTCAAAAAAGATATTCACACAACATGAACAGGTTCACAAAATGCTTCTGACAATAGTGCCTATCTAGACATCACATTGCGTGAAGACTCCTTCTGACGGTCAGGGATGTTCAAACAGGAATACCGCTATGATCAGAAAAAAACGGCTGGAAAAGCTGTGGGAAAAGTTTAGGCAACATCTTTCAGGTCTGCCACATAACCTTTACATCTCTTAGGACGTCTTGCAGTGGCGTCTTATGCCATCAATGGCATGTCGACTTGCCAGAAGCCGCAGGTGCAGCAAGGGTTGGCAGATTCTCCAGGTGATGCTCTTCAACTTGCCATAGTTACCCCAAAAGCTCTGGATGTTCACTTCAGCTAGCACGCCATTGGTGAGTTTACAATCATCTGAGCTTAGACATCTACATGCCAAGCCTGGATAAATCATCCCCTTGTTGATTAATAGGGCGTATCCCCCAAAAGCCTTGGTTTCCCATCAAGATGGTACCCTTCCAATTTATGAACCTAAGGCTTAGTAGTCCCTGGTTGACATCAACAGGACACCAGTTGGCCAACCAACTCGGTGAGTTTTCTGTTGGTGATCTTTGGCCAAGGAACAGCGAGTCCACGTTGGCAAAGTCCAAGACCAACGACACGGGCCCCGAGCGACAAGAGCTTTGTGACAGCAGCACTGGACCTGACGGCTCCGGCGGGGCCGATTTCCGGGTCGATGTTCCCATTGAGACCCGGGAGGCACCCTAGCTCTCTGAGGAAAACAAATCAGTTTCTTGAGCGAAGTCTTTCTTCGGAGACACCAACAGCTGTGGAAAAGCTATAAAGCATCCGTTCATTCTGGAAAACCTATGAATCACTTCAGAAACAAATCTGAATCAACAGGTGAATGGTACAACATGGCTACACAGCAATTCCGTTTGACCAAGCATCCAATTCATTGGTTTGTAGCCATGTACCCCAACCAACCCGGCAAAACATCAGGGCATCAGGGCCCCCAGGTGCCGGTTCACTAAGCTGCTTAAGCTGGTTGATATCACGGGGTTGATATGATTTCTAGTGACTTGATATCATTGGTTGCAATATCATGGGTTACCTGGTTACCAAGGCTGGCGAGTTGTATGATCTCATGAGTTATCTGGTCGAATGGGTTACCAAGTGGCTGGTATTGAGATTATCATGGTCTATCATCCTGCGCGGGTGATGACTTACCACTATTTAAGAAGCTTTTCCTAGGTTGGCACGCACCAACCTGTGATCACGTGACAGAATGGTAGCAACAATGACAACAGCCGGTGGATCAGACTGGTTGTCAACGTTGCCTGAGAAGGAATTTACCCCAAAGACCGAGCAATGTCTGACCAACCACTTGGTGAACGGCCACTCCTGGGGGCCGCTCTTGGCCTGGCTTTCCCCTTAACATTAGTTTTTGTTGATGATGGTTTGTGGCCGCTTGATCATGATGAGTTGGGGGTCGATGACAATTGGTTATGGTGCATGGTGCTTTGATGAAATGATGGATATGGAGGGTCAGGGACGATATCCCGGCAAGAGACCCCAAACAGTGAGATGGGGGGAAGTGGGAAAAGGACACAGCAAGAACACTTATTTGAGGACACATATGAGCACACACGTGAGAGCACACCAATGAGAGCACACATATGAGAGCACACATATGGGCACACATATGAGAGCACACATTTGAGCACACATGTGAGAGCACACATTTGAGAGCACACATTTGAGAGCACACATTTGAGCACACATGTGAGCGCACACATATGAGCACACATTTGAGAGCACACATATGAGAGCACATGTGAGAGCACATGGGAGCAGACATTTGACAGCACATTCGTGCACTCACAAGAGAGAACTCTTGACAAGATCTCGTCAAAAGCAAAAATGAGCACCGCGCACGGGCGAGAGCGATCCGACGCACACAAAGTCCGCAGAGGGTTGCACGAGCGAAATCAAAATTCGCACCGCGCGCAGACGAGAGCCATCCGACACGCACAAAGTCCGCAGAAGGTCGCGCGAGCGAAATCAAAACTCGCACCGCGCGCAGACGAGAGCGATCCGACACGCACAAAGTCCGCAGAGGGTTGCGCGAGCGAAATCAAAATTTGCACCGC